>PDNB01000012.1:0-293176 GCA_002573585.1 Helicocarpus griseus UAMH5409 | reverse complement strand
AAAAAACTGGCCACTTTGCCCCCGGAACCTAATTCAGGCTCCGTATAAATCCAAGACTGTCGACTCTCACGACTCCCAACGGAGATATGGGGAAACCTGAAAAAAAAAAAAAAAAAAAAAAAAAAAAAAAAAAAAAAAAAAAGGACCAAATAGAATTAATCCTCCTCTATCACCCAACCTTGCGTTTCTTCTTCCCCAGAGCCGCCCGAGAAGCGCGATAGAAACTCTTCGCGAAAGATACATATATCGTCTTGCCTTCTATGGTATCAGTGGCCCAGCCATACAACATAAGAACCAGCGCTGACAGCACGAGGAGCACCGCAAACGCAATCCAGTATTGCTTAACCGTGTATACACCTTCAAGCTCCTTAATTTCTGTGGAGAAATACCCAGTCATCAAACTCACGGGCAAGAATAAAATGGTTGCCTTGGCCAGGAGAATTGTAGTCCGAGTCAGCCTTTCGACTGCCTGAGAGTCTTTGACGGCAATCAAATTGAAAACCTGGAGCAGACAGGAATTATCAGCACTACTAATTGCAATGGCCAGGGAAGTGGTATGCTTACCATAAACGTCATTGACTCCTTTTCAGTCAAACACTCATCAATTTCACTCAAGGCATACAGCCTAATTCTATCAAGCAGTCGTTCAAAGCGACCGATGGCAGCAGCGCTGAGCTGGACGCCACCCAGCTCCGTCGGCCCCGTCTCGTCAAACGAGCTTGATCTCCACGTGTCCCCTCGACTCAAGAAATCCAGGCCAAAACGGCCAGCGCTTTGATGCTGATGATGGTGACTCCCGCCTTGAGAGTTCCGAATCTCCTCTCGAAGCAGACGCTGTCGTTTTAGAATGCGATTGACAATCAAATCATAGCTCTGGTAGATACGTTTGAGAACTGCAAGCTGCCTACCTAGGCTATGCAGATCGTCAATCAATTCAACTTGAGCTCGCTCTAGCATACGTTTTCGCTACTCGAGGTATCAGCAGGGGTTTTCATTTTAACAGGTTGTCCATTATGATGATAATCGCTTACCAGTTTATTAAGAGCAGCGCTGTATGAATGCTCCCTCCCTATGACTAGGCTATAGTTTGAAAGCCAGTTATCGAACAGATAGTAGAAAAGCAAGCTAGGACCCTCTCCAGCCTTTACCGCTACAGTACCAGTCTCGTTTGGAAAATTCCTCACGTACGTGGTCATTAGTGGGTTTCTATGTTCACTTGCAACGTGCTGCGATGAAATTCCAGAGAATACTAAATTTGTATTTCGACGGATGACCTCTAGGGCTTTCTGCCGTTGCTGCGGGGTGATATCAGGCGCACGAGGGAACGGGTTCTCATGTATTGATATCACGGTTCCTGAGATATAGTGTTAGAGGGGTAGGTAAAACATGGGACAAATAGAACGGGGCCGGAACCGAACCATCATCACATATTATAAGCCATGTCCAGACCCTTTTGCCTTCCGGCTTGCCCGTTGCATTCTGGAAATCCACGCCAGAAACCACATGGAGGGAGTTATAACCCAAACAGAGATCTGAGCATTCCGTAAATATCCATACAGAAGAGCATAGAGCACAGTAACAGTAGACGATTAAAAGACAAGGTTCACATACATCTCTGCCCGTAATCCACCGACGCGAAATGCCAAATCTTGTTAACAATCTGGGAAAGCGTAATGCCAGCCATTCCATCGACCGAAGACAGTACCGTTCCCACCCGCTGAACGCCTCCTTGCTGGTACCCGCCCTCGAGATCGGCGAGGGAGACCGCACCGGGCTTGTCCTCTGCTTCAGGCTCAGGTTCCGGGGTATTAACGGATGTGAGCCTGGGAGAAACTGTTGGCATATCATGCGAAGTAGTGTCTGGCTCCGACACCATCATCGCCTGAAGGCGGGCGGATACCCCATAGTTGCTGGTAACGGTCTGTGAGTGAATCGTTAGCATATACCTCTGTAATTTAGTATCAGGAAATATAATTGTTGGCGTACCTGAACAAGGTCCCGATGACGTTCAGGGGACCATATATTACTACGACAACATAATGAGTTATATTGACTTTACACACAAAAAGTCCCTGGTGGTACTTACATCCATCTCGTTTCCAGGGATTTGGGTCTCTGTGTTCGTTATATTCAATTAGTTTCAATCAATCCACGTCAAGAAATCAATAACATATAAGGAACATCGCAGTATGACAAAGGCAAGCCGCCTGACCATGATACCGGGCCGAAGGTAACAAACATACAGGTGAGCTCAACAGCGCTGCAAAGTCATCCACCCCCAAATCAAACGCGCCATAGGCCTCGTCGTTGCCGAAATCAACTACGAAGTTCTGCGTCGCTTCATTTGCCAAACATCCCCGACATTCCGCAAAATCGGTTGGATCATCGAGGTTTCGAAATGCATCCCACAGCCCTGGGCTGCCGGTTATGTTGGAGTAGTAGTCTCTTGCCCCGTCCGGCAGAGAAGCAGGGTTGTTACTGTCGTGAGTTTCGTGGTTGGCGGCGTTGTTGGCGGGGACGTGAGCAGGTACCCGTGTGGTCATGGTTGGTTGCGTGGATATGCTCTGTATGTGCCAATGGCTAGCTAAGCTTCAACATTTAACATAGTTGAATCTAACAGGAAACGAGCTTTGCGAGAAACATTGGTATATTTATAGACGCTTGAGGAGGCTGAGAGAGAAACATTGGTCTCATAAGGCTGGCCTGGTCAGGAGTAAAATGCCCCGGACGCTACTCGTGAGTCCGTGACCATTCACAAGGCGCTTCTTGTCGAGCTAGCCCACGAACTGACCCTCCAAGATCAGGGATTCGATCGTCAGCTGCAGGGTGCCAGGGTGGCTCACCAACATGACGGTGGTTGGCCGAGCGCACATGCCGCCCCATGTGCTGCTGTTGAAGACGGGGGAGCAGTTCAATATCTCCATACTAATATATCCCGTTCAATGACTCATCTATAGGGTCCCGCCGTGTTATTTGAGGAGTCAGGAGGAAGTTATCCAAGCCCTCAAAAGATAAAAAAAGATAACTTGCTAACTTGGAACTTTATGCCAACAAGGGATTGCTTAGTCATATATAGACGCGTCTCTCCGCAACCCTGCGACACAATACAACGAAGGTTCGGAGAACAGGGTGAATTGGTGAAGTGTATATATGAACCATGCTGAAATTTGAAGTTGTCATGCTATATTGAAATGATGGTACTTTGAACAGAGTGAATGATCCAATCAGTAACTCTTAAACGGTTTATGCAGCATAGCACGTCAACAGCAAGTTCAGATTTCCTACGAGCGTGGAAGGTCCAAAATTAATGTACGTTGAGATTCATAGTTCTAGGGAGGAAAGCATTAATAGACTCTATTGAAATAGAGTTAATCTGTGTCAATCAGGTTGAGAGATCCTTGGAACTCCGGAACGACCTCGGGAGAGTCTTCGATTGAAAAGTAACCGCCACCAAAAAAAAAGGCTGATTATCAACAATGACGACTGCCTGACATTTTCAGGACAATTCATTGTTGTTCCCTTGTGTGTCGGAGATGATAGATACGTCCCTAACTGACTTTAACAGAGACACGTTCATTGTTAAACAGTTTCAGGCTTCGATTGAGCTTCGACTGAGCTTCAAGTGAAATATGCCATACAATCTACGAAAGCGTAGCCAGCCGGCGGCGATTACACAGACCGGAGCCTCCTCACAAAACACCTCAAACCGGAAACATGCTGCTACAACCAGAAACACTCAAAGGCAGAACAAGCACTCCTCACGCAAGACCCCAGCCAAACGCAAATCTGACCAAAAACGCCCTGCTAGGACCAGGAAACCCCGAGAGAAACAAGGGAAACCAGATACATCTGCCTTGTCGGCACCTCAAAATTCCCTTTCAGATGCAGATTTGGCTAGCATGTGTGGAACAGGTGTTTCTAAACCGTGGCCACCTGGCTCTGACCCGCGTCTGATTGCGATGGGCTATGAATTTTTGGGAACTACACCACAGTCTGTACTTGATGCTCAATCAGCACAAGAGTCCACTTCTGAGATACAACAGCAGCAGGCTGTAGCCCCATCAGGTGAACTTGATGTTCAATCAGCACCAAAGTCTACTTCTGAGTTACAACAGCGGCAACCTTTAGGCCCACCGGGGGGGGAGTGCCAGTTGCAGCTCGACCCCGGATGTCGAGAGGAAGCAAAAAGAAATGCATTTGTTGCATCTTTCGTGAGATCATGGGACAATCTGATGGAGGGGCAGAGCCGAACCGTGGGTTTAGAGGATTGAACGAGCGGGTTGGAAATAGTTTATAGTGTAAAGGTTATCAAATCTTTTAAAAAGTGTTTTAAAATTAATTATTTTGTATAACGATCAGGTAAAACCAGACTGATTGTTTGATGGATGTCATAAGTGCTCGTCAGAATGGATCGTAAGGAGTCACCCCGATACTAGATATCATCGGCAATGCGAGATTGATCTTCCGAATTGCCATCCTGCTCATACGCATGTCACAATTGAAGATGTTAGCGCATGGCATCGCAAGTTCTACTCCTACCTTGAAAGACGCATTTCTACACTGGATCGTCCCCTGCGGCTGAGGAGTAACTTGACAGGCTAGAAAGTAGAGCCTGAAGGCCGGGACACAACTTACCTGGATGGCGTAGAAAACAGGGAGAACCCTCAGGCTCTATATGCAATAAAACGTTCTCGGCCTAAATTGGGCATTGAAATGAAAGGAAAAAGAGACGGAAGTAGCTGGGAAAAAGCTGGCATTAGGTGGAATCTATAAAGCAAGCCGCAAGATCATTGCTGCGCTCGATATAGTAAATGGATTAGAAGTTTCGAGAATTTACTACCTTGTCCCAGTTACATGTAGCACGGTAAGCGATGATACCACTGGATATTGTCATCGGAGCAGCGCGTCGAACGAAATTACATCCATCATCTTCCGTTCGGATCTGTAAGCTCATCCGGCCCGGTCCACTCTTAGAAATACCTATGTACCTGGGTAGCAACGCGCTTAGACTCGACTAGGGATGATGCAGCCGGCCATGACGGCGACACTCGTATCAGTCTATCAGATGTTGCGTGTCCACAGAACAGCTTGTCGACTTGCAAGGCCCCGTGCCGCTAACATTCCACGTGACCATTGGAGATGCCCAGCGGCCCAAAATGACTCACGGCGAATAATATATGCCCTTGAGATTGAAAACGGCACTGAACACATAAAGTGACGCATGCGCCCGTCCTTAACTGATCAAATTTTCTTCTTTTCTTCGGATTGCTGGGCTAAACATCTGAACATTCGTCAAGAAAAATGGCACCATCAACCAGAGTGATCCAAGTCCATCGACCGTTAGCCTCATCACCCCTCGAGGAGCAACTTTGCCAACGATACAAAACAGCCCGTCTCCGTGCATTGAAAGAGGACCCGCAAGCATTCTCCTCGACGTACGAGCAAGAGTCCAAATTTAACCATGCAGACTGGGCCAAACGGCTCCGGAACCCGCTAGGCAAGACCTTCGCCGTCGTTCGAACAGAAGCCGGCAATAACGCAACTGAAATCGAACATTTAACAGGGAACGAATGGCTCGGAATGATAGTATTCATAGGTCCCCGGGCACTCCCTGCAGATGGATCGGAGTCCAACACTCCATGGAAACCATTTCTTCCGCCGGCGGATAACAACGAAGCACCCAGTTTAGCATCGATTGAAGGCTCAGAGGCCGCTTATGTAGCGGTTTCCATGTTTGTTTTGGCTGAGGCAAGGAGACAGGGACTCGGGCGGAAGCTCATTGGGGCAGGCGTTGAGGCGGTGCGACAGGAGGCTATTTCAATGCGCGCGACTAGAGCTAATGTAGGCCTGTGGGTGGAGGCGGATAATAAACCTTCTCAGAGGTTGTACGAAGAATGCGGATTTAGTTTCCTTCCCAAGGACCCTGCACTCCAAGGGGGTCTCGGGGTAGATTCACAGGTGGTAATGGGAAAAGTCATAGAGCTGTCTGGATAACATTCTATGAAGGCGATTGTGGGATAAGCGTTCGGAAATTCTTCATGTAAAGGGGTTAGTAGTGCATATGGTACTCATATTTTAGACTCCTCCAATATAAGAGATATTCACGCTGCATCCTGCTAGGTGATTGATTTTATGGAAAAAGAACTTGAACTGTTGAAGTTTTTTGCAACTTCTGGCGATAAGATATCACATGTTTTGTGCCAAGAATTGGAAGCCGCACAGCTGCCTGATAACCTTATCAACACGACACTGACATCATCCCCCCCCAGTCAAGGCGCAACATCCATCCTCAGGTACGCCTTTTCCGTATATGGACTAAAAGCAACCCAGAAGAATTCGATAGAGACTTAATTCTGCGCGACGAAGGGAAAGGTACGATATTCCTGCTGCATTGAAAGAACCCATTGAGCGATCATCTGTTTTGATCAATCCTACTAGTAGTAGCTAATGCCTGTGTCAAGCGTACCGTTTCTCCCGCAAATTGTGTCTTATCACAAGCCATATCGAAGAATCCTGTCAAAGCTTAGAGATTTTGACAGATAGGCTGGCTGAAGAAACAGCTGGACACCTTATATTCCTAGATACAATGTCATCATTCTTCCAGAGATTTAACCCCTTTGCCTCCATATCCCCAGCGATTATACCAGGGGCTTTATCTGAGCCAGCACAAGAAAGCCGTTCCGGGGACGCCACTGAGCCAACCGCCATTATCCCCAATACTCCATGCTATTCCCCTTCCCCAACCGACGTTGGACACGTCCGTGGCATGCTCAAGTCTACTAAGCCTGCTCTACCCACCGAGCTCGCAGATATTATCCTCGATTACGCGGATTATTGTGTAAAGGATGTGGTTACGTTTGTCCCTAGCAGCACCTTTTATATCTCTTCACGGGGCCCGGGTAAATATGGGTTACTTGTCAAGGGCCCTGTGATCCGGAAGTTTGAGCAGGACGGTCCAGAGTTGAGGGATTTGAGGATTGAATCAGTGGGATTTGAGATTGCCAGCCACGATCAAGGATGGGGAGGTGAGTGGGGGACGAAAGGTAATATCCCTTTATAGGAATATTTGGCGGCGATTTTAGCGCCGGCAGATTTAACGTGAGATTCGTTTAGGAACGTACCGTTGTGCATTCTCATGGTTTGAAGCAATGATATTTCGTCGAAGAGGCGATTTCAAAGCCGAACAAGAGTTGCCCTCCGATTTAAACATGGGGGATAATAATATAACCCCCGCCGACTACTCCGACGCCCATCGATCGTCTGGATGGGATTTTCTCAGGGACGAGGATGGGAAGGAGTTGAAGTGGCATGTACAAAACAACAGAGTCTCCGAGAGAACTACACACACTCACAGAATATTATGGGTGCCCGATGATGAGCACCGGAGGGAAGAACAAACGGAAGATGACGGCAGCGGATCCGGGGAAGGCTTTGTCCGTGCACTCCAGCCCGGCGACGTGATTTTCCTTTGGGCTAGAGCTATGGTGAGTTGTATATCTACTGTAATGCGCTCCGGACAAGTAATTGACGTTAATAGTATCCCAATTGGGCGAACTACGTAGAAAAGGCCATGATCGAGGTCATTTACTCCGATTAACCTGACGACAAAACAGGTGTTTGTGAATTTGATGATTAGCTATGACGACTTCTATGCAACGAATTAATCACCTACATACTCGACGCTCTTCTGGAAACGATGTGATGCGCATACGCTTAACATGTTGGGGGATCTTCCCTTTGCCGAGGGTGTCTTTGTGTCTTGTCTTTATAGGCAATTGGTTTCTCGTATAATAATATTGATATAACTCATAGTCTCATAGGAATTCTTTTGGGCCGGATCATTTCTGTGCTTGTCCTTAACTTTTTGTACTTCCTGCCTAGGCGACTCGAAAAGAGATGCAGAAAGATTGTCAGAGCAGCTTGATCAGTCGGAGTTAACCTCTAGAAGCCTTGTTATCGCAAAGCAAAGCCCGCACCTTCAGCATGTCCTTGCATACTTGCCTTTACATACTTTTAGTAAAGCAAAAGATTCGAATTATTGTTATTATTGTCCATCCCAGTCGTTCGAATTCCCGTCAGCACCTTCAAAATCAGTCACGTGGAGTTTGCTGATTAGGGCTGCGCCAAACCCAAAAGCGGCTAGCCACCTCCACACTGCAAACTTCGATATTTCAGCATCAACATCTGCCTGAACACCCCTCCGTCCTCTTGTTGTTCTTCAAGCGCAAATCCTCACCATAAGAATTAATTCTTCTGGAAGACTGTCGCCATTATGTCGAAAATCACAGTCGGTATGTTTTGCTGCTTTAAACACCCATTCTTCTCAATGATGGCTATTGCACGTGAAAAATAGATGGAATGAAAAGGAGAAAAGAAAAAATCACTAACAACTTATACCCACGATAGCCGGAGTGCGCCAAAATGTGCAACAACTCCTCGATTACTCTCTGAACGAGAAGAAGAGAAACTTCCTCGAGACCGTCGAGCTCCAGATCGGCCTTAAGAACTATGATCCCCAGCGTGACAAGCGTTTCTCCGGCACCATCAAGCTGCCCTCCATTCCCCGTCCTGGAATGAGCATCTGGTGCGTTCGCAGAAATAATCCCGTTATAACCAAATGAGGAAGGCGAAGAAAAAGTTTATGATTCGAGTGGACGGATATACTGACAGGGACATGTTTTCAATTGCAACAGCGTTCTCGGTGACCAGCACGACATTGATCGTGCCAAGCATCTCGGCATCGACTCCATGTCCACCGAGGACTTGAAGAAACTGAACAAGAACAAGAAGCTCATCAAGAAGCTGGCCCGCAAGTACGATGCCTTCGTCGCCTCGGACAGCATCATCAAGATGGTTCCCCGTCTCTTGGGGCCTGGTCTCTCCAAGGGTATGTTCCATACACCATCCTCTGCTTGAAGTTTTACCTTTGTTTGAGCTTTCATCGGAAAAGTGCATATATATCTAACTAGTTATCTCTTTTCGTTGCTACAGCCGGCAAATTCCCCACCCCCGTCTCCCACGCCGAAGACCTCAGCAACAAGATCAATGACGTCAAGTCCACCATCAAGTTCCAGCTGAAGAAGGTGTTGTGTATGGGTGTTGCCGTTGGCAACGTCGGAATGACCGAGGACGAGCTGATCTCCAACATCATGTTGGCTATCAACTACCTTGTCTCCCTGTTGAAGAAGGGCTGGCAGAACGTTGGCAGCTTGACCATCAAGGCTTCCATGTCTCCTCCCAAGAGATTGTATTAGAAGATTTGTTTTTTCTACGTCATCTCGTGGTTTTGTTGCACGGTTGTCCTGTGTCAAGCTGGTAGGATTAGGTATATTTCAGATATGAATTAATGAAATATGACTGTTCTCGGCTGAAATATAATTTTACATTGTAGTTTTGGGGCGGAGAATCACTATTGTCCATAGTACTTATACGTAACGATATCACATGTCAAAGACGAAATGTAATTCGAAGCTCATAAAAGCGAAACTATACATATATACAGTCTACATAGAGCACGCATTGTTTTGACAGGTATCCTCAAAAAAAAGTACATAAAAATCGAAACAGAAACCACAATTCTCCTACTCCATGCCCTCCATCAAATCCGTCTTATCCAAAATCATCCCGCGCATCCCAATAAATTCCCTCAAACTCTCCCACTCCTCGCCCTCCTCCTCACCCCTTCTCCTTGGATCTTTAAACCCCCAAGCCACCGCAACCTTATCCATCGCCGCGCGCTCCTCCTCGCGCAACCAGCGCTCCCGCAACGGCATGCCAGGTAACCACACCACACGTATCATCTGATCATTTGCCGTCGTAATCGCAACCATGCCAATGGACGATGTAAAAGCAATGTAGGCAAGGATGGCCGAAAACGAACCCCAGAGGGCGGTACTGGGGTCCATAGCCGTTTGTAGGGTCGAGATATATGATGCTGCCGCATAGGATGCTACAGGGGCGGTTGCTAGACCGGACAATGGCAGAGCGGCTTTGCGGAAGATTTTGGAGCGGAAGTAGGCTGGTTTGCAAAAGGATTCGTCAATGATGGCGAGGCACAGGGCGAGGTTCTTCTTTTCGATGGCGGTGTCGAGGGCGACGTTTGCGATGTCTTGCGGGATTGCACTCTTGACAGCGGTTGGATTGGAGGCGTGATAGGTGACGGTGGAGCCTTTGCCTTCGGGGATTGGTTTTGTGGCATAGAGGGAGAAGATTTCGGGGAAGTTGTCGGCCTGCTTGAGCTGGGCTTGTAATAGGGTGTAGCGGCGGAGGACGTCGGGGGAGATGAAGATTTTGGGGTCGCGGAGGAAATCGTTTAGCATTGATGAAATCTGGTTTGCTGCTGTAGCCTGGGTGTAGGTTCTTTGGGGTGTCTTGGGATTTTTGGGGGCTCCTTTTTGTGAGGTTGACTTTGCGCCATTTGCTCCCTCGTCGACATCGAGATCGAGAAGGGATGAGGTGGGACTGTTGTCGCTTCTCGCGGTCTGGGGAGGCGTAACCTGGTTCTCGGAATCTCTGGATAAAATGACTTTCACAACCTCGCTGCAGCTTTGGAGAAATTGTATCACAGCTTCGTCGGACGGGACGCGGGGAGATGATGTTATTTGGTCGAATTCTTTCAAGACATCGTCAAGCATAGCCTCTGGGTCACCGCTGGTCCTTGGATTAGGAATATTTGACGCATATCTAGTCGCAATGCAAATTTGCGCATTGAAAGTCGGAATGTATCTCCGTCTTTGGAATTCAGTACTAGGAAGTGAAGTGTTTAATCGGGGAGAGACTGAAAGCGAAGGGGTATGGAGGGTTCTATGGCGGGGCGGGGAGGATCTCGAGAACTGGCACAATTGGCAAACGGAGCCACGAGCCCGCCTTGGGGTTTGAAGCGTAATGCGCTTCATCACTGGGAGAGAAATGACCAGCTGTTTCCAATTGTTTTCTGGTGGTGGATTGAGGTGATGTCAAGCTCGATGTTGAAGAACGGCGATTGCGGTGTCTTAGCTAAGCCGAGGGCCGTTCCGCGCTAAACCCAGCGCGGAAGTGCCCCCAGCCGGCGCCACAGGAGAGCATCATCAGCCTCATCATCATCGTCAATGGGAGCATCATACATCTCTCAACCTCACTCCACTTCAGGACTACCACTGCTGTACCACAGAGCTGCTTTCACCACGGTTCTATGCTAACTCCATTTGTTGGGAGTTAATACTCCATTCCGCATCTAATTTACTGTCTACACTCCTGCTGCAGCCTTCCGCATCCCGTCCAACTTCGCCGTAACAGCTGCCCGGTCTCACAACTGCTAACAGGCAACATGCCTCCTCCGCCTCCCCCGCCGCCTCCTATGGCTGGTGGTCCCCCACCCCCTCCTCCCCCAGCTGGAGGTGCCCCGCCAAAGTCTAGCCTTCCAGCCAGGCCCCCAAAAGCAGCAGCACAAGATCGGGTAGGTTCCCTGGACAACCCCCTCTTATAGCATTTTCGTCCGTCTAACACAGCTCACTTCTAGGGTGCTCTTCTCTCAGATATCTCGAAAGGCGCCCGTCTCAAAAAGGCCGTAACAAATGATAGATCCGCTCCTATGATTGGGAAGCCCTCGGGAGGTTCAGGCGGTCCCCCCATTGGCGGAGCGCCACCTGTGCCCGGCATGCCCAAACCCCCCGGTGGATTAGCCCCCCCTGTTCCAGGCGGAAACAGATTGCGAAGTAATAGCGATGAAGGCCGTGGTGGTGCCGGTAGTGGTGGTGGGAGCGAAGCAGGGACGGTTCCTTCAGCTCCGCAACTAGGTGGACTATTTGCTGGCGGAATGCCGAAGCTGAAGAAACGGGGTGGGATTGATACCGGGGCCAACCCAGATGCCTCATACCTTTCAGATTCCGAAAACTCTCGACAGCCAGGACCATGGGCTAAGACTGGAAGCGCTCCAAAACCCCCTGTCGCCTCCAAAGCTCCAGCAGCTCGTCCTCCGCCGCCTCCAACAATTGAAGCCCCTACACAGCCTCCGGAGAACCCTCTAGTTGCGAATTTACGGAAACCTCCCCCGCGACCTTCACAAAGACCTTCATCATCGATATCCCTTCTCTCCACTAAATCAGCTCCGGAGACTCCAGCACGACCACCTCCATTCCCCGGAGCAAAGCCTCCTCCACCCCCCACAGCTGCTCGGAAGGTCTCTGGTCCACCTCCTCCAGCACCACCCCCTCCACCACCTTCATCCGCCTCCCCTGCTCCTCCCCCACCATCTGCTCCTCCACCTCCTCCTGCTGCCGCCGCACCGCGACCGCCTCCATCCCGATCAACTCCGCCACCGCCACCACCACCACCACCAGCCGCCCCGCCCGCTGCCAACGGAGCCCCCCAATCAGCAGCTGCAGCTTCAATAGCTATGCAGGCCGCGAGGAACGCGTTCTCACATGCAGCTCCGCCACCACCACAGTCCGCTGCCCCATCAGCGCCGCCAGCACCTCCGCCCCCACCACCATCCTCGGCTCCGTCAGTCTCATCCGCGCGCACATCCTCCCTGCTCTCATCTATCTCACGCCCCTCCTCCTTCGCAGACCACCAACACCAGACACCCCAGCAACAGCAACAGCAACAACCTACCCGCTCTTTGCTAGACCCAAGCAACTACACACTTACAAACGGCGGCTCCTCGCCACAGCCTAGCGGCCGAGGAAATATTTCTCGAAGCGCTTCTCAACGAGTCCATATTGATGATTCTAGATTCAGGTTCCAGAATGAAGCTCTATTTCCGAAGCCCAGGGAGTTCAAGGGCGGCCAGCGGCTGTATAGGGCTGGGAGGGGGAGTAGTGTGCCGTTGGATCTTTCGGCACTGGGCTGAATTGTCCATTCCACTCGACCCATGAGTTTTGTTTGTCGCCAGTTTTTATCCTTGTAATTTGGGCGGCGGTCTTTTTCCCAAGGGGTATAAAAAAAGGAGGTCACGGGGGAAATAAAACGTGGAGGGTGCCAACAATCTATGAGTATGGTCGTAACCCTTTTTTCACTAATAGGCTACGGCGGCACTGTAACAACTCCCCCTTCTTTCTCATTTCAGTTCATCTCTTCTGTTCTTCTGGGTATTACTTTCTTTTCCATCTGGATATTGCATTTATTTGGGTGGTTCCACGTTTTTCTCTTCCCTTTCATACCTCTTTTCTTTGCTTCCTTTTTCCTAACACATTTTCTAAACTCGGGTAGTTTTTTCCGGTTTTCTTTTTTTTCTCCCTCATTGTTTGACAATTTGCGTATAGGTTATATTGAATTTGTATTTAGGGACGGTCTTCTTTGCCCTTAGGTCAACAGGAGTTTTTGCAGCATCACCATAAAAAGATCCATTAATTTCCAACTTTCCGGTCTCCCCGGATGTTGTTTAGTTTTTGTCAAGTAAGCCTATCTACCTACTATTGAATGGAACCAAACTATACCATGATGCGAACCCAAAAATGCCCAGGATTATTTAAGCCCATGTAGTAATCTTGTCTTGATACAATGAAATATCAATGAAAACATCTGTCTTCCCGAAGTCTTGGATATTCTTCCATCCTCCTCCCTTTTTTGTAGAATCAGATGTTCTCGTAAACCCGCTGGCAGGCAGTGTTAGCCGCGGTTACTTTCCAACGAAATTGCTGTT
This sequence comes from Helicocarpus griseus UAMH5409, assembly GCA_002573585.1. Taxonomy (NCBI): domain Eukaryota; kingdom Fungi; phylum Ascomycota; class Eurotiomycetes; order Onygenales; family Ajellomycetaceae; genus Helicocarpus; species Helicocarpus griseus. Next base: position 279,555 of record PDNB01000012.1, on the reverse strand, counting down.
CCCCATAATAAAGGGTGAAATTTTGGGGGTAGAGGCCATACCATATATTCCTCCGCTTCACACAGATGCGGAAATCGCGCTAATAGCCACGTCATTGATAATATCTGGCAAAGGGTATGGTAAAGTCCGGCAGCGGAAGTCGAACTGCCAGCGACGGCTCCTGTCATCGCCAATAGCGATGAAAAAATGTTGTGATTCATACCGCGTCTGTCTCTCATCTCGAAGAGCGAAAGAGCCCCTTAACCCGGTTCACGGTGACAGCCACTCGGTGAAAACGAGATTTTGAACCTTTTTTTGAACCCAACCGATCTTACATCAGCTTCAGTCACACCAGTTTTGGATAATAATAATAAACAATCACCGTCCGGGTGGGACACTCAATCTCCACCCCGCACCACCACATCATCATTCTCTTCTGTTTCTTCTGCTTCTTCTTCTTCCTCCTCCGTCTCACTGGCACTAGGTAATTCACCTGGTTGACTATATTCCGAGAGCGCGTGTCTCTCCCCATATCCCTCCCTCCACTGATCCATAGACGGACGAGCAAACAGGGGCAAATGGCACCAAAGACAGATTCGGCGTCGATCGCTATCCTTGCCTGGGGCCGCCGTGCACCCTTCGCCAATACACGTCAGAATTGGCTCCTGGCCCGTCCTGACCTGTATCTCACGGCATTTCGAACACACCCAGCCGTCCTTGGCGGTGCAGGTGCAGTAGTCGCCGGGCACAGGTGTGAAATCATACGGCGTGGATCTCGGCTGGGTAGACGGCCGGCGGCCCTCGTGAGGGGTGCCTGTGAGCCAGCAGTCGATGCAAAACGGGCGGGTGCGGCTTTTGTATGCCGATGTGGACTGTCTAAAGGACTCCTTTATCCCGCGCCAGCACCGGGTATTATGCCGAAATTGTTATAAGGTGATTACTTTATTTCGGTCGTAAGAGATGAGTTTCCCGGTGGGAAGAAAAACTTACCTTGACAATGCATGCTTCGCAGACTGGCAACGAGCAGTATGTACATAGGCGCGGGGTGGGACCCCTGGAGTGTGTTGGCTCTGAGCACACTAGCTGGCCACTCCTTTTTATGGCCTTCCAGTAAAGAGTCTGATGTTCTCCAATACGGATCTCGGGTCTAATTCGCTTAGTCCCGGAAGTTGATTCCCGGGGAGAAATGGGTGGGGATGGGAGAGCGAAGCCGTGCAAGACAGCTCTATACTCGGAATTGACGCGAGACAGGTTCAAAACATCGCCAAGGCCTAGATGGGGGACGAGCACGGACACGACTGGAAAGAGACTTATGAGGTCCAGCAGCTCAGGCATTTGGCGGCTGATGAATGTATGGGATAGGCGAGTGTGATGTTTTTGCTCAACAAATATAAGCTTAGAATAGGGGGTATCATAAAAAGACAAAAATCGTCCAGATGCAGAGAAGTTGTTTTGCTCAGAAGCGCATAAGAGATTGACAGCACTGCCAACACACAAACAGACGGAGTGTAGCTTTCTAATACTCAGCAGAGTATGACGAATCACTTCTTAGCCATTCGGGCAAGGCGTAGAGTCAGGGCCGCGTCTACTGGTTTGGCGGAGACAGAGGCATTTGAGTCACTCGAAACGGGGCGTCAATCCCGACCGGCGTGTTTTTGACAGTGGTAACGCAAAGTAGCAATAATTCATGGGCCAATATAAGGTAGTTGTTGTTGGCAGCTAATGGAGCAATACAGGAGGAGATATAGGAGGTTTATATCTTTTATAGATGTTGGCAGCGGGCGATTGAGGCTCGATTAAGCTTCCTGGGGGATCGCCATCCCGCTGACTAATGCTGGTTCGGATCGAGTTTATCCGCGACGCCAAGACTTTACATCCACTAGACCCAATACAGGTTAGATCCGGTGTCGGTCAACAGAACCATCGCGAGAACAGGCGGAGTCCATCATCCTTCGCGACGGAGTGGTTTTATATTGAGCAATTCATTATTGAGAGTTACTTTGGTCTCACAGGTCTGCTACTTTGTTTAATACACCAATTACATGGGGCAATAAGTGTAGGCTGTGACCCATATCAGATCTCAACTTCCCTGACCAGGGAAGAGGGGGACCTTGTTCCTGTCCAAATTTAAGAAACTTTGAATAAATAGCGCAGCCATGTCCCTCCACTCCTACATAAACAGTGAGTAACCCCTTTCCTCCCTTTTATCCTTATCACCAAAATCAAAAAGTGTACCTCCAATCGCTAACCCAACAACCTCCCCCAACTAGAAAAAATCCTCATCCTCACCGTCGATGGCCGCACACTAGTCGGCACCCTCCTTTCCACCGACCAACTCACAAACCTCGTTCTTTCACAGACAGTCGAGCGCATAATACGTACTCCAGATGATCCCGAACCTAGTTCACAGGTCGAGCACGGCCTATATCTGATACGCGGCGATAACGTCGTGATTTGCGGAGAAGTCGATGAGGAGATTGATGGCGGCATTGACTGGTCAAAGGTTAAGGGGGAGATGGTTAAGGGAACGAAGAATATTTGAGCATTCTTTTGACACGGGGCGGAAAACCAACTTCTTTGACTATATGGGACTTCTTCGCTGCTTATATTTCTCCTCGCCCTTATCTGAGCCTGGTGGATTGATTGGGTGCTATGTGTGTTGCGTGGGGATGGCGCATTTTGATAATCTTATCAAGGGAGGAGGGGGGAAGAGGTCAATTGGATTGGTGGTTGGAGAAGGACACAACAAAAGGCGAAATCGGTTTACACAATGCAATTTCAACAGAGTTGGGCTGTATCCTTGAGCGGAGAGGCGAGGGAGGCATCAAAAAGAAGCCGCCAGCAGCGGGGAAAGAAGGAAGATCTAGGCGAAAAGAAGGGTGTTGCGGGCATTTTGTGAAAACCCTAGTCCTAAAGGCCCTTGATTGGCTCTCGTCTAAAAAAGAGTCTGTTACGCGCCCGTGCGGAAACTGGTCCCGGAAAGAAGGAGGTACGTTGCCTATTGACGGACGGTTGTTAATGCCTCAGCGGACAGGGCATGCTGCAAGATACCGCCTCCCGCACCTTGACAGCATACCGGGGTTGTTGTGACTTGACAAGGGTTTCGGTATATGGAGGACAGATGTTGCTACTCCTCATCAATATATGTCGATTTGGGTGGTAACCTATTCCCGCTAATAGAAACTGTGTTTTCTCTGCTCGTTATGTTATATACTATGTGTCTTGCAAACAATTTAACAGGATGTTTAGAGAGAGGGAAACCACATATATTCCTTTAATAGGTTGAACGTCTATGGAACTACATACGTGCTTATGAGTATCTCATCAATCACTCTGAATGCCGTTTTTATATGTTGGACGTAAAAAGACCAATCAATCAACCTTCTCCCTTCTGATTTGCCCGAAGACCCCAGCGGTGATTTTCCTTTGTTCCCTAAAAACCTACTTATACGTAAATCATGTCCTCCCTCTTCGTTTCCATGCATATTTCTTTGGATTAACAACAATCCATGGCTACACAATCCCAGATCTGCCATTCGTTCTGTTGCAGACGGATACCGGGACGAGGAGAGCATGCACCATTTCCGTATACGGATTTGCACTGGGATACGAAAACCATGCATGCAGCGCATGGCACTTGGATAAAATATCAAGGAGATGGGCAGTGGGCACAGCAGCGGCAGGCATGCCACGAACCTATCAAGAGCACATGAGGGGGGAAAAAGCAAATATGTGGCGCATCATTCAAATGCGTATAATTATATGCAGACGAGACATGTTATTTTTTTATTTTTGTTTTCTTTAATTGGGAGGTAAAAGATACGGACACTGATAGGTATCTCTTCTCCTTCCCCTTGCAATGGTTTATTATTAGCTACTTACGCATGTCGTGCCTTTTAAATAGCATTGTCCAGGAAGCGATGGAGTTGTTAATTTGTCCCCATTTGTTTCCGGGTATACGCGGCGGACTGGGTGCCACCGTTCTGGTTTCTAAATCTCGATATTGAGATCAGAATAAAGAGAAACTACCGCGGACATCCCGGAAGCATAAATGAGAATGGAATGATAGTATGGATAAGAAGTAGTTATAGACGATATAAAGTTGCGGAGAAGCCAGCAAATAAGTGCGCCGTGGTTCGATCGATCGGCGAACGGCGGAGTGGAGAAGAAAAGTCCCGTTATCTTACGTCATGGGAAAAATCAGGAAAAATCAGGAATAAAAGGATCAGATACGGCCGACAAGTTACATGTACATGTATAACTCATCAGTGGGAATGAATGAATGTCAATGAATGATAGTTAGTATTGAATGTTGGTGGAAAGCGTTGTATCAGAATCCTGGGGATGAGACCCCGGTCAACGGCTGGATTCTCCTGGCCATTTCACGACCCAAAGTCAAAGTATCAGAAACCATTATTTGAAAATGAACCAATAGCTTATATTGAAATAATAGATATTATTATTTGGATGGAACTGACAAATAGAGCAATTGCAAGATATTAGGAATAATGGATGTAGAATAATAATCATAATCATCATCATAAATAATAAAATGCCTCAAAGCTAGTTCTTCTGAAACGCGTGGGCCATGCGCCGTCGCTGTTTTGTCGGCGGCAGAGATAGAAATAATGATAAGGAATACTCAGTTACACTCATGGTCTGGCCCGCGGTTAGGGTTAGCAGGAAGAAGACTCTGGTCTGGTTCCTCGTTGTAACTTCGTCTCCTCTTTCTTGACTTTCCTCTCTCATATCCGTCTATCCATCCCCTCCCACAATCCACGCCAATGCTCACCATCATCCTCACCATCTGCTACTCGGTGTCTCTGTACCCGCCAATTGCTCCCATGTGCTCTTTGTTACTCCCCTCCTCGCTGTTGTGCTGTTCATGTGCGCCGTGTACCCCAGTGCACCCATCGCCCCTGAGCCCATAAGCATCGCCATCGCCATCGCTTCCCATCCGTATACAAAGGTAACCGCGCACCACCTCCCCAGGTGGCACGACCACGTTTGCCGTATTTGATTTCACCTCCTGCAATGCCGTCCTGTTTGCTAACTGTCAATTCTCCAGCGCTTTTTTTTCTTCCCATGATTACACACAATCCATATTGTCCTGACCGAAATTGTCCGTCTACATCTTAGATCCGTCTCCCCCAATGCGCCCCTCCGCTTCCATCCCCGCCGCATCCTCCGCCCTTCTGTCTATACTCTCCGCCACTCAATCCTATTCTTAAACTCCGCGGGAAATTGTCACAAGAAGGATTCAAAAAAAAAAGACAGAGCAGAGACAATGTGGCTCTTCCGTGGTGCCCAGTCCGTCGTCTACTACTACGCCGCCTGTACTCCCTGTGCAAATTCCATTCAGCGCAGACAGCGGAAGAAGCAGGCCGCAAAGACACACCGCGACCCACTTCCTCCTCAAACTGGCGAAAATATCGTGACAGACCAGCCTCATGTCTTTCAGCAACCTTTCCCCTTTACTACCAATACATACTGGGATGAAGAAATTGCTCTGGGCCCCGGTCCCCCAGCCAAAAGGGCCAAGAAGAAAGGCAAACGTCGCAAAGGAAGCAAGAGTAAATTCCTATCAGTCCCAGACCCGGAAGAAGAAGTCACCCCGCACAATGCCCCCGGAGTATTGGCTGGTGCTGTGACGGGCGTTCTAGAAGACTTGGTGCCGTCAAGGAAAGATAAGGAGTCGTCGCTGAAGAATCAGATCGAGGACCGCTGGAATAGGATTCGCTACCAGAGGGAGGATGAGGAGCTGTGGGGTGGCGGAGCAGAGATCAAGGGGTCTTCGGTTGGTTTGGTCGGCCGCGGGAGAGCTAGTACCGCAGGGTCCGCTAAATACTATATTGCGAGGAATCCGGAGGTCAATGATTTACATCCGCCTGTCTCTTGTGGGCCGATGAACAAAGCAGAGACGCGGTGGATGTTGCAACCACCTCCAAGCGCGAAGGTTATGGCTGGTAAAGTGCGCTGTAATGCCTCGGGGCATAACAGTCGTCATACGAGCTTGGAACACATCCCTGACCGTTATGTCAACGGTGAACGTGTTGGAGTGAATGGCCAGGCTGAAGTTGGTGATGAAGTGGACAAGGATGGACAGAGGAGGGTATCGGGCTCCTCTCAACCGGCACAGAAGCTACAAACGCAGAGAGATGGACGGCTCAATGGCCTAGAGTCCTCTACCGCAACACATGTTCCACCGAAGGGATCATTGAATAGGAGAAAACGCGACAAGCCCCCTCCAATCGTCGTGGCAGAGGATAATTTCTTCGCGCTGTCACCTCCCGCCCCAGATGAGGTTGTCATGCTCTCCCCCTGCCCGGTCTTCGCCCCCCTAACCACCAGCACGCTCTCACCAAACAACCGCCTCCAATCCTCCAGGGATGACTTCCACCTCAGTCCCACCCCTTCCCTAAATTCGTGCTCTAACTCACCGTCCCCGACCTCTCCCCGTCACAACTTCCACAACTTCCGCCACCATACCTATACAAACGGATCGTCTGATAAATCCGCCCCCGCCCCCTGGCAATGGCCATGGCAGTCCACTGAAGAACAATTCCAGTCGCGCCCTACCTCCAAGGCCACGGCGGACAGCGGTAAAGCGTTTCCCGCCCATTTACAACTGCAACAAAAAAGACAGAAACTACACACCGCATGGCCGCCTCCAAATATCAAAATTAAGGATGCTAATGAGCATGTCCGAAGCGTACATGTGGAAGTTAGTAGTCCGCATGATTATTATTACAGCGACGACGACGAAGATGAAGATGTTGATGTGCCGCCACATAGCGCTGGTGGACGTTGGCGATGGAGTATGGATATTTGAATTTTGACTGATGTTACATCTTTTGGTGTTTTGATTACGGGCCAATAAGAAGGAGACCGAGATGGGATGTGTGCGACAAAACCCATCCGTACTCACGGTTTGCCGTTTTTGCCGTTTTGTCTGTTTTTCCATTCCTAACGGTATGCACGGGTGTGGTTATGCCTATTTTTAACTTTTAACATGACGATCCCTTTTTTTTTACCCTCTATATATTACCCTCATTACCCCTTTCCTTCTCCCCTTTTCCCTACATGAAAGACCTTCCTCGTCCTCTTCCGACCTCCTCAGACCCATCCTCTCTACCAACGTCCGCAAGCACATACCGCTGTCCCTCCATCTACACACTTGTGAGATATGAAGGTTTAAAAAAACAAAGAAGGAAATCCTGATAGCACCCCCTTACATCCCCTCCCTTCCTACACCAAAAATGTTTTCGTTGTATCTACAATTACTTGTCTTGCCCTACTGCATAGTATGTACATACAAACTTCCACCCTTTTTCCGACTGTCACGACATTCATGGAACGAAAAAAGGCACGGAGCTTAGAAAAATCCATAGCCATACCATTAGCTTAACTAGGAAAATTCAAAAGACAATCAACAATGTACATAACATACCCTGTACAAATGCCACAAAGTTCAAATATGAAGAAGAAAGGGGACCTTTTGTCCAGATTTCATTCACGTTATCCCCCCTTCAATGTATGAAAAACACATGTCCACAACATGCATGACATGACATCCAAGTACTGAAATACTTGGACGTGAAAAGTGGCAGTTACTAAAAAAGAATAGTAGTACACCTGAAAAAAAAACCGCCGAACCCAACCCCCCTAAAAATCGAAGCGTCTGGTGAGAAAAGGGGGGCGAGAGGAGAAGCAGAGCCTGTGAGGGAAATTGAGCAGACAGATTGAGGCAATGGTGAGTGGTGGATGATGGATGGATGGATGGTGAAGAAACGAGTTGATTTTATTATCTTTTATTCTGTTGGTTTTGCTTTGGTAATGTTGAGTTGGGAGGAAGGTTGAATCGTTGGAGGTGGTGCGGGTTCAATGGGGGTTAACAACAACAACCCCGGGCCGGCGTAGACAGAAAGAAAGACTTTACCTAAATGGTATCCAAGAAAGCCGGCGATGAAAGTAGGGGCATCTGAGATTTCTCGGAGATTAAAGTATGGAACATCTTTTTTTCCCTCCTTTCTCTTAATGCAAAATTAGAACCAAATAAACAATTCCCATTTCCCCCCCACCCCCTCCCTTCGTTTATAAATCATATCATTCATATACTTGAAATTGGAAGAATTGAACAATCCCGTAACTCAAGAAAGGGGGCACACTCACAAGAGAGATGGTCGGAGATACGTGTGACGGGAAGAAGTGCAATAGAACCCAAACAAAGGCTTTCTTTAGATGTTTTTTAAATAAGATGCGCATACATACATACATGGATAGAAGACAACGGAAGGGGGGTTTTGTTAGGATGATGTAGCGTAGGTAGGTAGGTTGGTCCAGGTGCGTAGGGCAGAGCAGACGGTGATGCGGAAAAAGACACACCCCAAAGAAAACAAAAGTTGAATAAGCTATGCTGTGAGAACAAGTACAAAAGGATGGGGAGAGAATCGCGGGCTTATTTGGAAAATTGAGAAAACATAGATTTAATCCGAGACTTTGTATTGCGAGATAAGAGGAAAGAGGTAGAACGGGAAACATTCCCGTATGTTCCGGGGAATAAAGAGGTAAATATAATGTAGACAGTTCCTTTGGCTTTTTTGCTTTTTAATTCTTTTCTGCGTGTCTTCTTTATTTCATGGCTTGGAGAACATAAATCGGACACTTTGGAACCGGGAGACAAAAAGGGAAGCATAATTTAGTACACCTTCTTCTTCTCGTCCACGCTGAATTGGCCAGGTCCCATATTGACGAGGAGGAGGAGGCCACCACTAAAAAGGGATGTCAGATATGCTGTAAAGAAAGCGGAAATAAAGACAAGTGTAGGGAGTATTAGTTAACAGAGTACTTACACAATGGACAGGATCTGAAAGAAGTCGTATTTGGCGAAGTCCTTGTGGGGATGTTTGGCATGCAACTAGAAAACCATGGTTAGCTACCTGCCTCCCGTCCGTGACTCCTTGGCGGGAACATACCGTCCAGAAATTGTTCACAAGCAGGTTGAAGACACTCAGGATCACAACCAGAATAATTGCACTCCACTTGGCCTTGAATCCAACAACAACCATTACGCATGCAACAAGGCCAAACAAGCTAACCAGAACTCTCCAGAAGCTCCAGTCGCCAGCGAACACGAATCCAATAAACAAGAAGATGAGCAATACGCGCCCGGCGAATTGGATGTACATCTTCCGGTCCTTCTCATCAAGCTGTGGGAGGCCGGCAGGGACGAAACGCTTGCGGACCCATGAGTCGGAAAGAACCATGAGGAGCCCTCCAATAACACTGAGGTTGCGGAGGAAGAATGTCAGATCGAAGATAAGACCGTATCCAAGGGCCTGAGTAACGACGACACCGAGGAGACCGGCAACAGCATATTCACTGTGTTTCCGTGCAATCACCAGTGTTGAGCATGAGACCATGGCAATAACGTTTACAATGAGGAAGAGGTGTGTGATTCCCCATGGAACTATACGCAAGTTGATTGATTAGAAAGGAGCTGCAAAAGAACAACCCAGCATTGAGGCGCGGTACGGAGCAATTGTATATGACCTACTGTGTCTGAAATCTCTCAAATAAGTGAGTTGATCGCTCCATTGGGTGAAGATACGTAGAGTATCCTCAAGGAAAGTGACGACAATCAGAAAACGGCCAACTGCGGGTAGATAACTAAAGATTCAACGACACATTGATCAGCCATTGTTTCTCTCTCGGCATGTTTTATATATATCTCGTAATTGCGGAAGATAAGGCACAGTAAAAGAATATGACGATATTCAAAGCGGGCGTGCTGGAGGGCGGTCTGGACAACATACGGTTTGACCGGGTCTGAGATAGTGTCTAGCCAGTCCTCAATCTTGCTAGTCTGCTCGCGAATCGCATCTAGCGGACTTGGATCGCTGGTGGCATCTGCTCTTCCAGGGCCACCAAACGGGTTCTGATTTCCCAGGTTGTAGCCCGCAGTGCCGCGAATTTGCGCCATGGTGGTCAAGGGAGCTCGCTGGGGGGCGAGTAAACAAGTGGCCGGAACGGGGGCGGGGGCGGATGGAGCGCTCGGAATACAGCAGGGGGAATTGGTTGACGAATTGGCAAGTTAAAGATAGCTAAATTGGAGGGAATAACAGAGCAGAAAAGGGAGACACAGACAATTGCTGGAGGGTAGAGGGCGAGGGGCCAGCGGGAGGAGGTTTATACCGGACGGAGGATCGAGGCTCTACACAGGAACAAAGTACAGGCCACGATGCGGAAACGGCGTGCGGATGGGATCATGCTTCCGGAAACAGCATGGTTGCCAAGACCCCGCTAGTACCAAGCAGTGGATTAGCTAATACAAAGTCACGTGATATATGTTTAGCGAAGAGTCTACGCCAACGTCTTGTTGACTATTCTTCATCCTATCTACCAGGTATTTCTATAAACCATTTATGTTATCGATATCTGCACAGTCAGGATGCATCACCATCTTGATAGCTATGTTGTTTTCCTTTGGTTTAACACGTAGGAAGCTACATGCATCATGGCTCATGTCCTGCCTGGGGCGCAGCTTGCAGAACTATTTAAAGTAAGTGGATAGCTATACAACAACCGCCGCAGAGTAATGGTACTAATTCTTGATTCTTGTGGCTTCACGCAGTGTAAAACAGTTCCTTACAGAAGTTGGAATACAGTGGTGCCCGAGTGGGATGCTGCAGAAGTTTCTCCTTGGTAGAGACCGTCTACTTCATGGCATAGCGACTCGTCAAACAATAATTCTTCAGTGGCCTACAGTACAGCACGATACTGTGATATTCGAGATGGAATGCCGAAACATCCTACACCTAGTTGAATTCAACTGATCTTTCTTTTGAGATAAGCTCCATCTCTGACCTCCACTACATGCTATTAATAGCATTTGGTGGAGATTCAACTTAGCCTTGCAACATGTGGTGTTTGTTGATCTTGGCTCGGAAATCAACAACAGATGTCAGTTTGACTGCAACCCAAAAGGGCATCATTCTGCTACTTCCTTCTATGTCAGCTGTATCGAACTTTCCATACTTGCAGTATCATTGAAATCATGGGTAGGAAAGGGATTCACGCACTACTAATCCATGTCCCTGCGACGATCAACGATTTTGGTCATTGTAAGCGCTTATGGTGCATGTCATTCTTGTCGCCACCTTCTTGTATACTACTAAATGGAGTCAAACCCTTTCTAACTCGTGATCTTCGCAGACCACAGTTGCTCATCTTTGTTTTTGTAGGTTACATAATCGCCCAGGTTCTCCCCGGATTCTGTGATTGTCGGCTATCACCCCCGCATTTCGGCATTGTCGCATTTGGCCGGTTGACTACAGATCTTCATCTTCTCCGCATTATGTCAATTGTTCTGCTCGAAATCGCAATCTAGCCCTCCCTTTCTCTGCTGTTTAAGTTTGAACTTGACAGATTCTTTCTGATATGGTGGCTCAAAAGCGGGAGAACTCTACCAATACCCGAGGAAGTTTGCCAGCTTTCTTCAGACCCCGCGAGCGATCATAAAATGAAAGAATTCTTACCGGACGCCAACATGCTACCCGGCATACGGGCAATTAGTTAAATATGGCGATTGATTTCCTCATGGGTCTGTCTGTCCTCTATGACTGCGCAACATCATAATCTGAGCTCGAAACCAACACGGAGTTCAAAAATAATTGAAGAGCTCCACACAAAAAGGCATATTAGGAAGGAAACCAATATGCCACAGCAAGTAGATTACGCCAAAAACGATGTGGAAACCAATCGAGAGGAGGGTTCTCCATTCACGTCGTCTTTGGATGCTAAAACCCGCTCTGGCGGTGTCGACCACGGAATTGACGTCAAAGCGGTATTGGAATCGTCTCAAATAGAAGACATACTTACAGATACAGTCGCCGTCCGTCGCCTCGTCCGCAAAATCGATTTCCGTCTTATTCCTTGCCTTGCATTATGCTACTCGTTTGCTCTCATAGACCGCGTGAATCTGCCAAATGCGAGGATAGCAGGTATGGACGAGGACCTGGAACTTTCTGTGGGGAGCCGATATTCCCTAATCAGTATGATTTTCTTCGTCCCGTACATCGTGTTCCAGTTCCCGTCGAATATTGCCATTAGGAAGCTTGGTGCGATGTGGTGGTTGCCGAGCCTCGTGGTATGCTGGGGTGCTGTGATGATTGGCTTTGGGTTTACGCACACTTGGGACCAGCTTTTGGGATTACGGGTTATTCTGGGTATTCTCGAGGTTGGCTGGAATATCCCTTTCTTCCCAAATGTTTACGGTACTGCTTGCTAATGGCCATTTGAATGTCAACCTGCTAGGCCGGCTTCTACCCAGGTTGCGTGTTTCTTCTTTCATGCTGGTACGTCCGTTATGAGGTGCAAAAAAGATTCAGTGCCTTTTACTTGATGGCTCTGTTGTCATCGGGATTCTCAAGCATTCTTGCGTATGGGTTAATGCAAATGAAAGGCCTCGGGGGACTGAATGGCTGGAGATGGATATTTATAATGGTAAGTGCTCCATCACATGGCATGACTCGTCAGGATGGGGGCCCGTCCAACTAATGCAACATCTTTTAGGAGGGCATTGTCACCTGTCTTTTGGGCTTCATGTTATATTTCGCAATCATAGACTTTCCGGACAAAGCAACGAAGCCTGGGCTCGTGAGCAAAAAGGGATTCCTGTCCACCGAAGAGGCGGCAATTGCTTTGGCTCGAATCCAACGGGATCGAGGCGATGCTGTCGTCGATAAACTTACTATCCCAACCATTGCCCGTCATTTAAAGGATTGGAAAGTTTGGGAGTTCGCATGGCTCTATTTACTCAACGTGAGCAACTTACCTAAGTCTCAGACGGAGCTATAGTTCTAGAAACTAATAATGGGCATAGAACGTCGTCACATACTCTTTTGGCTTTTTTTTACCCATAATCCTCCGCAATGATATGGGCTTCTCCGTTGCGCTGAGCCAAGTGTTGTCTTTTCCGCCATATGTATTTGCCGCAATTGTGAGTATATGAAACAGTTGCAGAGACACTCCGTTGAAATTTCTCAGAAACATCATAGTGGATTTTTGAAACGGTTGACTAACATAAATCGTCTGGGCGTCTAGTGGATGTTCGTCAGTAAGTAAAAAAAATCAACCCACCAACTAACTTTCCACTATGCATACTACCCGTACTAACCAACAACCCCCAGTCGCCTACATCGGTGACCGCACCCAAACCCGCGGCCCCCTCCTAATTCTAAACTGCCTCGTCGCAATCGTCGGCGTATCAATGATGGCCTTCCTCACCCGGCCCCGCGACCGCTACGCAGGCGTCTTCCTCGGTGTCGCCGGCGCAAACACCAACGTCCCCTCCCTCCTCAGCTACATGCACAACAACATCGTAGGCCAGATGAAGCGGTCGATAAGCAGCGCGTTGTTGATTGGTGGCGGTGCCATAGGTGGGATTGCAGCGACGAACATCTTTCGGCAGCAGGATGCGCCTGCGTATACGCCGGCGATGATTACGGTGTTGTGCACGCAGGCGGTGACTGTGCTGCATGTTTTGAAGAATTTTTGGGTTTTCAAGAGGAGGAATGCGATGGTGGATAGGGGAGAAGGGGTTGTGGAGGGGCAGGTTGGGTTCAAGTACACGCTTTGAATTTTGGCTTTTGGTCCAGTTCATGTTTTCTACGTTCAGCGTTGTTGAGGATAGTATTTGGGTTGCTCCTAGTTGAATGACGGGATGGGCTGAAGGGCTCAGTTTAAGAGTGATATAGACATGGTTGATCGTAGAGTTACGAAAGTCGAAGATATATCTTAGAAAACACTTTTCTTCTCTAAAGTCTGTAACAGATTCTACTAATCCAGTAAAATGCAAATGCAAATTAAGTTATTTGGGATTCCCTCCAACCTGCACATAATGCAATTCGTCTGAAATGTCCATTAGTTTAATCATCCCTTTCTTAGACAGGCATGCAGTTCAACAAGAGGCTGCATATATACACTCCACAGCATGGACTTGTTAAACTGGCACGGGGAAGAAGAAGACCATCTCACATCTTCACATCAGAAGAAGTCAGAAGAAGTTGAAAAGCAAATACATAACTTGAAATAACAAATCAAATGACCACTACTCACGACATTATAGGCAGAATCGACGGCATATCATTCTTAATAGTCTGTAATACTTGATATGACCAGCTCTCAGAGTTATCTCTCCCCTTATACTTCAGTAGTCAATTGATATGTAATATTTTCTCTGTTCTGTTGTTTCTACTTGGGTAATTCTACTATTGGGAGGAAGGGAAAAAAAACCGCATCATCTCATGCTGCCCCTGACTCACATTGAACAGTGCCTAATCTATCGTAGTATGCACGTACTTCGTATGTATGTATGCCACAAAAAGAGAAACTAAAGTTACATGAAAATAGTTTTTGCGCATAGTAATTTAAGTACAGTGTTTAAAAATAGTAGGAAAGAGAAGAAGAAATGAACAGGGGAAAACATGAAGGAGACGCATTAGAACAGGAGGAAAAATATAAAAAAGACAAAGAAAATAAAGGTGAAGGGTAATAACGGATAAATAGAAGGACTCCATCCTTTACTCCTTCAGCTTCTTTCCCTCCTGTCCCTCTCTTTGCCCTTATCATCTCCGTAGAGGGAGGGCCCTTACCGCTGCGTGCCAGAGGCAGGAGGTAGGAGGGCAAGCTTGATTATGAGAGTATAAAGTAGGGATCGAAATCAAAAGGCGGTTTCGGAGTGGCTTCCGCTAGCGAGAATCGGAAAGTAGAAAAGAAAAGGGAAACAGAGCATGTATAAGCATCGACGTTGAACCTGAGCTAAACCCTCCTTGCATATATTCAAAGACACGACGATGGTATTGAGTACATATTTCTTTTTCAAAAGATACAGTTTCGAAGGTCACAACAAGCATGAAAAAGGTAAAAAGAAAATGAAGTTGATACAGACAGGCTTGAAGTGTGAAAATTTTCTCAATACAAGGAGTGAGCAATCGCGGAAAGCAACACGATAAACCTTCCAAACATGAAAAAAAAAGAAGCATGGAAGAGTTGGAAGGAATGGAGACCAGAGGCGCTGTAGACAATAGATGGGTAATGCTGTATTGTTTAATCTGTCGAGGGATGCATGTATGTTGTGTTGAGCAAGTTGCGCGGGTCGGGTGAGAGGAAGCGCCAATGAAACCGTTCCATGATCCGTATGAAAATTGCATGGTTATGAAACAGAGGATGAAGGAACAAGGCGAAAAAGAAAATTACCGACCCAGAGAAAGTAAAGAGACATATAGTAGGTTTGAAACATGACCCAAACGCCATAAGCCACTGGAATAGGGGAATCAGTAGCAGCTTGCTGAAAGATAAACTACAGAGGAAAGAAGAGAACCAAACTGAGCAGTTGTGTAGCGCTAACGTAGTGCGGAAAACGGATATTATGTATAGTCGGTTTGTATCGTGGATTTTAATTTGGCAGCACCGAGATATCAGGGATCCCAGTCAGAGTCAAGGGGATGGCCTTTACCACCGCTGAACGACTCAACTGGCTTTTCAACAGCTGTTGTTGCCGGGATGGACGGTTCAGGTATCGATGGCTCAGGCTCCTTTACAGCCTGAAAGTCTGAGCTGCTTGTCTCGCTAGGGCTGTCTGGGCGTTGACCCTTTCGACGCTCCTTTTTGCGACTCGAAACTGTCGTCCACTCGTTTTCGCTCATGATAATGCGCATTTGCTCTTCCTCTGAAGGCAAGTTATTGGCCCAGCTTTCGGCACCGTTGGACGGTCTAGTGTTCTCGGTTGACACGGGAGTCTTGGTGGTAGGTTGAGGAGTGGGATCAAAGGTGTCTAGAAGAGCTGGGGATGAGGTTTCTGCGGCCTTGGGCACACCAATGGTTTGGTTGTTGTTGGGTTTGCCGCTGTTAGCCTCGACTTTCCAGGCGTTAGTTGCGGCAGGCTTAGATTTGGCGGCCTGGCGGCGTTCATTTTCGCGAGCAATGTGGAGTTGCTTCTCAAGTTGGATACGTCGCTCTTTCTCCGCCTCTTCAACCATTGCCTTTCTATTTTCGTTCTTGATTCTGCGCTGGCGCTGCTTCTTTGTCTCAACGGGCTTCTGCTCCTTTTGTTTTTTCTGTGGTTGTTTCACATCCTGAGATGAGTTTACAAGACGCAAAACTTGCATTGGGGCTGGCGGAGGCTCCAGCATATCGGAGACATCACCTGCTACGGGCTGGGTGGGGTTGACAACAGGTGAATTTACAGAAGACATGTCATCATCCGCATCTGCCCCCGTGGTGGACGAGGTACGGGTGGACGATACCACGCCATCTTTGTCGCCAGTCTCAGTTGGGCTGGCGACAATTTTCTTGGTGCGGATCTCCTTTTTGGCTTTATTGCCAGCAGTTGAGAGCTTGGTGCCCTCCTTGGCCTTGGCGAGCTGCCTTGCGAACTCGAGGTTGCTCATTCCCTCATTGTCTGCATCAGCTCCTCCAGAGGAGGCGACCTTTGGCTTCTCCGGAACCTCAGCTGGCTTTGCAGGTGGCGTGGGAGTGGCGCTGCTGCTGGCATTATCCGGAGAACGCTTCGCTTTCCGCTTAGTCTTCCTAGTTGCGGAGCCATTTTCATGTCTCTCAACGGGAGCTCTCGATGGCGGCGGCCTAATTCTCGGGCGAGATCCGACTTTATAATACCAGGCAAACCCGCCAGTGACGAAGAGCAAAATAGCCCAATTCAAAATTGGACTCATTGCCATTTTCTGTATAAGAAGCAAAACATAACACCGTGTAAGCATGTAAAAGCGCAACCAAAGCACAAGGAACGAACCGGAGGAAAACACATACTGTTTGCTAAATAAATAGGGGACTATTACTATTAAGTCTGACAGGATCAGCGGGGTAGGGCCCCGAAGTTGGACAAGGAACGGGTTATGCGTTGGTTTCTCAACAGCTCCGAAACGTTTGATAGAGACGAGTCCCGTGGCTGGTTGTCTGGAGAACTGGTTTGGGACGACTCGTAAAATAGACGTTTCCGGTCCAAGAGTCGATGTTGCGGCCTTTTCTCAAAGGATGATGTGTTACAATCAGAACAGAACACTCAGCGTGTGAATGTTCGGAGCTTCGGAATTGATAGTCGGAAATTCACAATTGGAGAAAGGGGGTCAGTCTTATTGCGGGGAAAGGGGCGCGATCTCGAGGCCAAGGTATACGTGTTATTGTGCGAACAGGGGCGGTCTGGAGGGCGATGTTGAGGCTATTTTGGGTGGCAGACGAGACCGATGAGAGTAGGGAATCGGATGACGGGGAGATAAGAGGGCGAGGTAGGTTTTAAATGTAAAACCGACCAAGCTTCACTGCGCGCGTAGCAGATGTCAGGTGGGCGTCATTATTGGCAAGATATAGTTCAGGGTAACGGAAGTGCAACGGAAGATGAGGAGCGTGGATTGAAAGCAGGCAGCAGAAGATTGCCAACAGGATGTAATTGATTGACAGTTGGACGAGAAGATAGCCGTACAGTAGGGACAGCAAGCAGGAAGAGGAGGAAGAAGTGAGGTTGGAGGTTGCGGATGTTGAGAGTTTCGTCGAAGGTTGCTGAGGAATGGATGGAATGGATGGAATGGATGGTCGGATTAAGTAATGAGGCCAGCTTTCCAGATTCAGAACACCACCACGCTACGGTACGGTACGGTATGCGTATTACGTATGTTCGTATGTTCTGTCATGTACCCTTCCGCATTCGCCAACCACAGGCCTGTGTTATTCCCCTGTCAGCGTGTCAGTGACGGTACAGTACAAGTCAGGACTCCGCCGCTAGTAATCTCGGGCGCTTCTCCCCTTTTTATGCTGTGGAGATGCCACGGTCGACATCTATTACTACTATTACTATTTATTATTATTAGTATTCTCATATATATGAATGAATGCCATGCTGCACACCGCACCCGGCTATGTATGCTGCTGGATTGTGCAGTGCGCCTTCGTCAGGGTCTCCGAATTCATCTGCCACTGCACAACAAAAGGGACTTACTGAGTCCGTCCTAAGTGTTCCCATGTCTCGGGTCCGTCGTCGCGCATTTCCCCACACCTGCTACTATGTACGGGCTGCTCCCAATCTACGACTGCAGCTAAACACTGGATCATTCGATAATAATATTACGACCAAGGAAACAGCCTTCTGATCTATGATCACCATCATAGAGATATCAGAGGAGATGTATTTCCCCTCTCTCCATCCATCTATCTCATGGAGACCCGTCCTCCCGAGACCCGTCGGAAAGCTTGCGCTGGAGTGAAACCCTGTTCGGCTCCGGAGTTCATCTCCCTGGAAGACAGACACGGTGACAGCGTGCATCTAACCGCTGGCCTTTATAATTGCCCGCCCTCTCTTCTCCTCAGCCAAGCCATGCCCGTTTCATCGCTGGCCCGTACTAATAGATTGACGTTGCAATCGCGCTGTTCTGGCCCATGATTAGTCAGCACAGATATTGGGCTGACTTGATATCACGTGGTCTATATAATACAGCTGGTGTATTGCCCGTATTATATCACCAGCACATGGCCTCAGGGAGGGCTCCCTGGTTGGGCCAACTGCTGGGCCGCCCTTGTCTTGACTCTCGCGTGTTGTTCACCGCAATACCGTACTGGTGCCACTTTCAGAGCCCCTAGATCGATTTGCCCAGAAGCCGCCAAGCAGCCCAAGCAAGGTGACCTGTAAAGCAGGCGTATGGTAATATACGGTATAACCGTTACCGGAAGCTTGGCTCGTGGCATCGACCCATGAATGATGCATCCATCCATCCATCAGTTCAAGTTACTCATCCCACTTTCCAACATCCTTCGAGAACACCTTCAGCAGATACCCCTTACATATACATACTCCGTACATGCTTCAGGCAACATTCCTGAGGCATATCCTGACTTCAACTCAGGGAACCATACATACACACATACATACAGATATCATTTGCCATGCCATCCGCAAGCAAAATCATCATCGATACCGATCCTGTGAGATTAAACCCTCTTTATCTGCATGCTTTGCCGTCGTTCAAGGATTCCCTGTTATGCGTTATGCGCCTTTTTTCCAATGCTTTCATTATTTGCGTTTGAGAAAAATATATAATAAGATTTTATATATATAACTATATACGGCGTGGCGCCACCCGCCAATTTTGACTTTGATTAATGGC
Source organism: Helicocarpus griseus UAMH5409 (assembly GCA_002573585.1). NCBI lineage: Eukaryota > Fungi > Ascomycota > Eurotiomycetes > Onygenales > Ajellomycetaceae > Helicocarpus > Helicocarpus griseus. The sequence continues at coordinate 260,404 of PDNB01000012.1, read as the reverse complement.
TGAGAACATCTTTATCAGTAAATCAATTTTTATTGTTATCTGCGGGCAAAATATGTACCAAAGAATCACCATGTTCTAACCATGCTGTACAGGGAATCGACGACATCCTTGCCTTGCTCTTGGCTCTGTCTTCTCGCTCCGATGAGATTGAGGTCCAGCTGATATCGCTGACCTTTGGCAACATCGATGTCCGGAGGTGCGTTGCTACGTCGTAAGGATGATATAGTACATGTAGTAGACAATCATACTACTTTTTGTATCATCAGCGTTTTGCAAGAAGATGAGCTTTTCAGCTCTTATTTATATAACAGTTACTGAATTTCGATTATTTCCAATCTCTACAGCTGCCTTCGAAATGTGGTCTCCATGTCCCATACCATCGAGCGGGAGATCAAATGGCGCCGTGAAAACGGTAAGCAAGAAGGCTTCGACACTCTAAAGGCATGTAAGCCAATAGTAGCTGTCGGGGCTAATCGTCCGCTCGACGATGAGCTCATGATGGCTGATTATTTCCGTGAGTGAAAATTATCTGGCGAAATACCTGTCGTTTTGTCAGTGTCAATTCATTTGCTGACTGGGATGACCAGACGGACGCGACGGACTCGGGGATATCCATTCAACTGTAAGAGACAACCGAACGTATTTTTTTTGGGGGAGCTATACATTGCGACAGCGCTTGCTAATGCATAGAGATATAGCACCCGCATTTGACTCCGCAGCAAACATGGGAATCACTATTCTTCTCGCCCACAGAGAACGGAACGGCTACATCCACAGTTGAATCTGTGCTGGATCCTTCGCAGCACTCGTTCATTGCCTCCAAGGAGCCCGCTCATAAGGAAATGCTCAGAGTGCTTCGAGAAAACGAACCAGACACAATTACAATCGTCGCCGTCGGCCCGCTTACAAACCTAGCCCTGGCCGCTGCAGAGGATCCGGAAACATTCCTCCGTGTGAAGGAGGTGGTGGTCATGGGAGGAACAATTAATCTGCCCGGAAACGTAGGTTCCTAAAACAAGAAAGCAGCATTCGTCTTCGCCGCAAACATCTTATATTAACACAGAACCACTTAGGTCACCCCCGTGGCCGAATTCAACACCTACGCCGACTCCACAGCCGCAGCCCGCATCTACGCCCTAACCTCTCCGCGTCCGCAATCAACCCTCCCCCCCACAAACCCCCTTTCCCCAATCCAACTCCCTGCCTACCCGCCCGTCCTCTCCAAACGCCTCTCCCTCAAACTCTTCCCCCTCGATATCACCCACCATCACGACATCACCCGCGGCGCATTCACCAAGAAGATCGCCCCAATGACCGCCGCGGGCTCCCCCCTAGCCGAATGGCTCTCCATCATCCTCGCGCACAGCTTCGCCACCGTCGACCGCCTGCACCCGGGCCACGACGGGGACAAGGCGGCGCTGAGTCTGCACGACCCTCTGTGCGTTTGGTATGCGCTTACCAGGGATTCTGCGGCCGCGAAAGCAGCGGCGCAGGAGGGGAAGCAGGGCTGGTGGAAGCTGGCGGCGAATGGGCCGGAGGATATTCGTGTTGAGACGACGGGCCAGTGGACGCGGGGGATGTGTGTGGTTGACCGGCGGAATCGGAAGAGGCGCGATGATGACCTTGTCAGCTCGAGTGATCATGGGCATTGGTTGAGTAACTTGGCGGGGAATAGGGTGGAGAGGATGGTGGAGTCGCCGGGGACGGCTGTGTTTGGGGGGTTTTTGTTGGATAGGATTTTTGGGTAGATGTTATTGTTGGGGGAGGGTGTTGTAGGCGGGTGGTTGATACTATAGAAAGAGTTTAGAGTGTATATATTTGAGCATATATATTTCTTTTTTTATTTTTTCTTTTATTTTTTATTTTTTATTTTTATTTTTTTATTAACTTCTTTTTTTCTTTCTTTCTTTTTTTGTTGGGAATCTTTATACATTATTAGATGGCTACGTATGAATGAATGAGCATGCTTGCATAGGTACCTATGTGGTTGTCTTTGCTAAAGAGGTTAGTTAGAGGGAAGGAAGGAACCTTGGAGGAAAGAGCATCACATCACGTGGTTCTTTCGTCCCTTCCAAGATTCCAAGGTTCCTTCCATTCCCGGAAAAGGAAGCAGCGCACCAGGCAAGGCAGTCTGGGAGTCTGGGAGTCTGGGACTCAGAGGCAAGACACGCACGATAATGGTGCGGATATCCATCGTCGATGGAGGGGATGAGATGGAAGCACGGGGGGAGCAGAATTGAGGAGATCTCTCTACCTGATGCCACTGATGCCAGCCAACCGGGAACACACAGCCCAGTCCCCAGCGCATCTCGCCAATCAGGGACAGCAACGGCCGCATGTGTGGTGACCCCCAGACAGCAATCTACAGGCTGCTAACCTGCACATACAATAATCTCCATACTCTGCTGCTCTGGTGTATATGCCATAATCATTAATCAATAATAATATGGGCTTATCAGACCCAGTTATTAGTCTTCTTTCTTCTGTGCATGCTGCTGCTCCAGTCGCTGCCAGCCTATCAGTTGCTGCACGGGCACGCGACACTCGCCTCATGCTCTTGTCTTAAGAATAGCTGCTTCTCTCCCCCGTATCTCTCTCTTCTATCGCCTCTCCCCTTTCCCGCTCCATATTCTCTGCTAATATAGATATATATTTCTCCCGTATATCTATCTACTTGCTATATCTTCAGTTTCTTCCATATCCCCAGACGTATACACACCTGTGTATACGTGTGCACTATCTGGACTAGCGCATCCTCCTCTTCCTATTTTGCTCTTGCATCAGCCTCCCGAGGTCCCCAGCTGCAATTATTCCAACAATCCCCATATAATCCATCATCATGTCAAAACCACGCCTCCCTCTAACCCCAGCTTCATCCACCGATATTGCTGCAAAGGACAAACCCGCCAATTCTCCTCTCGAAATGTTCTTCTCTCTACCACCTGCTGCTCTGCCCAGCAATCCCGGTTCTAGTTCCAGCAAGGTACCCGCTGCCGCTCCCGCTCCCGCTCCCGCCCGTCCAATGTCTCCCATCTCCCCCGATGTCGCCCCTGTCGAGACATCAACCCGTCCTCCCCGAAGCTCCCGTCAGCGCTCTAACAACAACAACAACAACAACAACAACAACAACAACAACAACAACAACAACAACAACAACAACAACAACAACAACAACAAGCGCTCTGCTGCTGCAGACTTCACCCTTCCTCCTCCGCCCACGCGGACACGGAAGATCATCCAAATGAAACCTAAGGCCCAGGCTGAGCAATCGACTACGCGGGGCGCAAATGGGAGTAGTTCTGATGTGAAAGTCAAGGCTGAAAATGGCACTGGTGGGGCAGCCTCGAAAAAGAAACAAGCAAATGGAGCAACCACCGCGGCTGGACGGAAAATTGCGCGCAAGACAGCTCACAGTTTGATTGAGCGGAGAAGGAGATCCAAAATGAATGAAGAATTCACGACTCTAAAGGATATGATTCCTGCTTGTAAGGGGCAGGAGATGCATAAATTGGCTATTCTGCAGGTTAGTTTGCTATTTAACACATCGTGCAAATTATCATCTTGTATTGCATCACTAATAGGGGAAAATTACAACAGGCCAGCATTGACTACATGAATTACCTCGAGCAATGCTTGAAAGACATCAAAGCTGCAAACAACAACTGTGATGACGAAACAGACTCCTCTACCGCCTCTACGCCTGCTACCTCTCAAACACCTCGAACGCGAAAGCGCAGCCGTTCTCCCAGTTATAGCCAAGAGGAATATTCATCCCCATCTCCTTCACCGTCTCCGGTCCTCGCCCCATCCGCATATCCCGAAAACAGCAACAACACCACAGCATCTCCCACCGTCCACCCAAACAACAATACCATTCCTCATGAATACGAATACACCTTCCAAAGCCACTATCCACCACCGTCAACATCATCGAGTTCCCACTATCTTCCCAGTCCTGCCCTCCAACCCTCCTTTGACTCAACTCCGCAGCCTTCTTTCCAACCCTTGGACCCTCACCTCCAAGCCCAACAAGCACAAGCACAGCACCATCGTCACACATCCATCTTTGCGCCACCACTGTCGCGTGGATCTGTGTCCACTGCCTCTTCTGTGCCATCAGTTGCAGCCAGCGTAAACCCATCTCCCATTATCGCTGCGCAGTGTGGTGCGAATGGTGAAAGAGACACGGGAGTAGATATGGACCATGAGGCATCAGCGGCATTGTTGATGTTGAATACTGATCGGAGAGCCTCCGTTGGTGTTCCATCCTATGGCACTTCTTCAGGCGGGGTTGGAATGGGTGTGCAGACAGGCATGTTTGACGGTGGTGCTGTCTTCAATAGGGGAGGTAGAGACGGAGGGGAAGCAGTGAAAACGAGGAAGCTAGGAATGAGTGTGCGGGATTTATTGAGCAATTGATACAGTCAGATTTGTTTGATTGGGTCTCATTTTTGGGATAGGGAGTTGTGAGTTGGGGGAGGACATGTTTAATGAGATATATGCCAGGGATGTATGATGTTACTTTTTGTTTTGCTTAACATTTATGTTATTTGGTTTATCAACTGCCATATATTTAAAATACTAATGATTTATGTATGAAATGACTATGCCTCCTTGTTATATGAGTATAGCTACAGCATCAAGACTCATTAAGATGTTGGCCTGCACAAATCACGGGTAATCTCATCGTCCTTCTTCCTCCGGGTTCCATCATGGGCCTACATTGTATCGAAACCTGCGTGAACATGGAGACACTACGGCATGATGAAGAAGTAGAGAGTTTGATTTTCCCAATTTGGTCAATGTCTCGAAGGGTTTTTCTGAGAGCTTGTCTGCTTGCTTTTTGCTTATCCCGCTAGGTTGCTGATGGGGCGACTATCACCTTTCCCGGCGGCCCGTGTCTACTAGTTCCATACACGCACTGTTGTGCGTTAGGGAAAAAATAAAGGAAAAGAAAGCTGCTTTGTGAGACACAGTTTATGACACCATTCTCCCCTCCCCTCCCCTCCCCTCTTTCAACAACCCAACCCCCTAATTTCAACTCAAAACAACCCACTCTCCATCTTCACAATCACAAATGACCATTACTCTGACTTCCTACATAGAAACAAAAAAAAGATCCATGCAAAGGGGAACGGAGAACTGGGTAGGGTATCTATCATCTAGTACTAGTATTAATTCATTTTCAATCTATTGAGGTGTGGGATGGATGGAATGGGTATTGCCGGCCCGCAAATTTAAGCTTAAATTTTAGAATCGGCGCTAGTAAACTGTAACGTAACCATCATATCGGGGCGGGTGGTCTATCTAAATGACTGCTTACTGATCTAGATGATGAATCTGAGATGTGTGAAATGCCCCGGGCCCTACCCGTTCCGCTGCGTTCTGCGCGCTGTGAGCTTATACTTACCCTGTATAGTTGTTGTTGTGCCATATATCCAGAACGCTTTTATTACGATATTGCGAGAGTATGGACTGACCATTTAAGGGAGTTGGGGTGGGGGGAAATATAGGGAATAATGAAAGTAGATTCCAAACCCACTCTCTAAGGAATAAAAGCGGGTTTGCAAAGATCATCCTGGTGTTACCAATATTTCATTTTATTTTCCCCTTTTCCAATTGCCCAAAATAAATAGCATGGGACAAATTTAAAACCAACAGACGAAACCTTTTGCCTTCATATACCTAGAATAGATAGATGATCCTCAACCACAACCCAACCCATATCAGAAAGATTTTGGATAAAACTAAAGTCAGTAAGCCTTGCCCCCGCTAACCCTCCTCAACACCCCTCTATCCCTCTCCCCAACATCCCGCTCGAACACCATTTCCAACCCATAACCATCATTATTATTACTCTCCCCACTCCCCTCAACCTCCCACACCCCCACCACCTCCCCAAACGTCTCCGTTCTCGAAACCCGCACACTCGCCTTCCCCAGCACCTTGCTCGGTCTAGAGTTCCACGCCAGCGCCACAATCCCCGCCAGCGAGTCCCAGGCCCGCGAGCTCCTGCCCGTGAAAAACGTGTACAGCACGTAGACCGTTGTGTAGAGGCAGTAGAGGGTGAGAATGGGGATGGCGATGCGAATGGCCGTGCCGTCCATGTTCCAGCCCCAGCCCTCAACGCTGCTGTGGATGCTGAGCTGCAGCTTGTCGTTATTCTTGTCATTGTTGTTGTTGGAATGAGAAGAAGTAGATTGGGTACCTTGAAAGGTAAAGGAGCCAGTCGCGTGCGACATGCCGTTGGCTACAAGAGCGGAGAGGAGGGATTCGTGCGTTAACGGGCGCGTGCGGTGGGTTGGCTGGGACATGGCTGGGTTGTCCCAAGACTCGTAGCTGCCGTTGGGCGGGCAGAGGTTGTCGGTTAGGGGCAGGGTGGAGAGGATGTTGTGGGCTACGGTGCGGTTTTGGTGGGCAGCGGCGGAGGTGATGCTTTGTGTCCAGGGGACTTTTAGAGGGGTTCGGTTTGTGGGCCAGGAAGGGAGGGCGAGGATGAAGGTTTTGGAGAGGTTGTTTTCGACCCGATAGCCGCTGGATGAGTCTGAATCTAGTGTGTTGCGGGTGAAGTGGAGGTGGGAGCGGGCGGGGGCGTATTGGCCCCCGACGAGGCAAGCGGAGGTGCTTAGGTATTCTTTGCCATTGGTGCAGAAGGAGGGCTGGATGATGAGGGCGCCTAAAGCGCCGTCGGCTGCGGATGGGATATCGTCGAGCCAGATTATGTGGCCTTCGGTTGCATTGCGGCTTTCTTCCCAGAGTTGTTGGCGGGTGATGGTTGTGTAAGTTGTTTTGCCGACCTTGGAAGTATCCGATGTAAAATAAGAATCGGGGAATTCTAGAGGACGGGCATCCTCCTTGCTCGTGATGGGGTTGAGAAGGCAGATCGTGCTGGTAAAGGGCTGAGGCATCTCAGCGTGGGACTGGCCGGTGGCTGCTTTGGTATATGATTCCAAGGTCCAGCGTCCGGCTCTGGACAAAGCAGCTGCTGTTGGAACGTGTTGGACGGTGGCGATGGATCCACCCGGTGCAAATTGTACATATAGCGTTCGGCGGAAGTTCTCATGCATCCCTTTAGATCCTATCAAAGTAGGTATTTCGACGGGATATAGTGGTGGGTATGCTCCCCAAAGTCCGGTCTCTGTCGACTGGTCCAGACCTACACTCGGGAGTGCACTTAGATACTGCCATCCTATAGCTGGGGATTGCTCGGCGGTGTCTATACATGGTCAGCCACAAGGCAATGATACTATCGAGGTTATGCAACTCACGCAGGTAGCGATCCTCATGTAATTCCCCGCCAGGCTTGCTCAGCTCTCGCGGATATACATCTCCATAGCTACGATCTAATTCAAAATAACTGTCTGGTACTGTAAAGTTGACCAACCGGGGCATCATGGCAATTGCACTTGCGGGACCAGCAGTAGTCGCAAGGAGAATACTGAGGGGAACAAAAAGCACAAACCCAATTTTCAAGATCGTATTAAATTGCCGAGCCATCACACTGGCACGGAACTCCCGTGAAAACAAGTACCACACCCGAGTAACGCTGTATGCTGAGAAGATAGACCCAAACGGTATCCCTGATCTGTGTTGGGTCAGTAGATACTGGATGTAAGCAACCATCACCATCGATATCGAGAGTTGCATCAATATTTCGTGAACCTTGGCAGAAAACTGAAGCAGGTTTCCCCAGGAGACGTTTGCACCTAAATAGCGCGATTCGATATTGATGATGACGAAGGCCAGCGCAGCTCCCAATGGGATTGCATGGTATCGAAGAGCGTACCATAGCGCAGCGGCACGGTTTTGTCTCAAAGGGACAATCTTTCGCTCGCCATTGTCGGTTAGTCTATTGTCCGCGTCTTTGTACCGGCGAATGCTCCCGCTGGAGTCGATGCTGACCCGAGTTGGCGGTGAGAGTGGTTCATCCCATAGCGCTGGCTGGGTAGTTCCGGGTCTGCAATACGTATGTTAACCTAATAAGTAGCAAAGATCTTTAACGTGATGGAGAACGGGTGCGTACAAATCCCTACCATCAGCGTGTCCTGAGTTATGCGGCAGTTGAAGCCGCTGTAGAGGGACTGCCGGGCTATAATGTGTTCTCTGGCTCATCTTGGATCTGTATTATGGAGGGAAAGAGACCGGCTGAACTTGTCGAACCAAAGTTCGCCCTTTTGAAGTAAAGATAGAGAAATCTCTCCGGATAATTTTAGGGGGCCGTTAAAGCTTTTCTATACCCATCATCTTGACGCCTGGTCCTCTGCCGGAGCTGCGCCCCTGGCCGGGATAGATGTGATAATGCCATGACAGAGCCAACAACTACATGGTTGCTAGCAGATCCATGCCCGTTTCCAGCACCGGACAACTAACTTCCCGGCGGCTAAGGGACGATGATTGGGGGCAGTCGGGGGCCGCGTTTGATCATCCCTGCGGCCCATCGCTGGCGGTGTGCAAACAGCCCCAAAGTTCAAACCAGCTTGAACGTGTTCCCCTTTTTTCAGCCCCAAAATATCATGAATACTTAGGTTAGAGTAAAAGATCCAGCAATCATGACAATAAACTGGAGATGGCAAGTCTATGCCCAGGGACCTGGACTTTATGTGGGTGGTTGAAACTAAATCATTCTAAGATGTCCGGATATGGAAAAGGAGCAGACGCGCCCAAGCGCTTTCCAAGCTTTAAGGCTGGGCTTTAGCGCCGAGGCCCCCACAGCCCTTGTGTTTATATTTAGATATCCCAGATGACGGTATATCCCCATTCTTTTACTCAACATGAACTTGTTCACCAGCAGGATAACAGTAGGTTTTGAACCAGAAGCAAGGGAAAAGAGCACATGAAACATCCGAGAAATGAGCGGGATTAAAACAAAACTTGTTTTGCAAAGAATCTGATATTTTAGATGAGCAGGCTGTATCCGTCGGCGGACTCATACTGGGCTTGCTTTCGTAAATAGTATGAGTTGCCAACAATCGAAAGGAACCCACACGTCTGTGCTGGGCAGAGACGATTTGAAAGCCAGATTCTTCTTTCCTGAACCGCTTGCTCTCCTTCTCCTTGGGAAGCAAGCCGGGCCGTATTAGACATGAGAAAGTGGATAGACTGTGGGATTGATTGATGGCCCGACCTTGCTTTCTCTTCCCACTTTCTAAAAGACTCACTGATGACGGAGTTGCAGTTTGATTGCCAGCCTTTTTATCACATCAAAAACATATGCCTGATACTATTTCCAGATATATCACGTAACGTTTCATCCCCATTATGTTCCTAATCAAGCCGTGTATTTAGGACATCTAATACCGTACAACCAAAATAAACGTCAATAAGACGTCAATAGAAAATAAGAAAGATAAAACCCCAAGAAGCTGAATAAAATAAGCCACAAAAAATGCCACATACATGTTATTAAAGATATACTGTACTATGCAATAGATGGCAGACCATTAAAGAAGAGGAAGAGAAAAATAGAACATGCATAATGCACGCCGGGCCGTTTAAAAAGAGGCCGAGACACACAAGATACAAAAATAGCAACAAAGGGTAACAAAGGCATGCCAGAGAAGGATGCGGAATTTTTAAACCAAAGTGAAAAAAATGACGGAACGGGGTATATGCTAACTGAACTATATCGAAAATGATTCGCTTTATTCCAACGCCGTCATGTCGTGTCATGTCGTTATTAAAAAGAAATAGGCACGTTCTGTTGCACTTCTCTGTCTCAAATGTGATGCGTGTTTTTTGTATGGCTGAGTATGGGGTGCATATGTCGGTAAATGTGAGACGCGAGTATATGTAAGGATCGGTACTGTTGAACACCCAGGAGTTTGGTCCTCTGGTTTTTATTCGCGATGCGCGATGAAGATTTCCACGGAGGGCCAAGATACTCGGCCGGGTGGAACAACGGAATGCGAAGGGGCTAGGACAAAGCCGATAGGCCGTTGTGCTAACGTAGGCATGTAGGCGGGTACAGTCCATTGGCCTCCGATTAGTCCAACCATCGTATGATCCCTCGTGAATGGATTTATTTTCCCATTTTCACGCGGGAAACCTGGACTAGGTCTCCCTCCCCGGACCAAAAAAAAACCAGTGTCCTCCATGTCCTTGACCTCTTAACAAGTCACCCACTATCATAGTGGCCACCATCAATTCTCCAGCCCCGCACCCTCCTGCACCCCATTCAACCACTTTTCCACTCCATTAACCAACTTCTCTCTAGATCTGCTAAATTCCTCATCTCTTCCCAACCCCCTTGCGCTGCGGCCCAACTCCAATAGCTCATCATAATCGTCATCTCCGTCCGCGCCCAGAGGATTCGGTTTCGAAACATCAATCGCGCCACGGGCTGCCTCTGGTTTTCCAGCCAGTTCAGCCTGTAACGAGTCGATGTTGTACTGAGTTAATGGAGTGTTGGACCTGGGCGGACTGCGCAAGAAAGTACAAAATTTGCTTTCCTTGAGGGGGGTCAATAAGGTTGTTTGAGGTGCAGGAGGGAGGAGAGGTGAGGGCGTGCGAGTCTGATCCTGAGCGGGTTTTGCTGTATTCCTGCCGGTACTATCATTGTTGTAGATTTTACTCTCAGATAAGACAGGCGACGTCGGTATCATTCGTTTGATTGGTATCATTTGGCTGCGCCGATGTGGCTCCCCATCGCCGTCGGCGACGTTATCACGATACTGTCTGTTTCGATTGGCCTCGACATGGTCGACATTATTTGGAGCGGAGTGGTGCGAAGACGAGGTTAATGGAGAAGGGGGTGCTTTTCGAGAATTGGCGAGTAGGCTCTTTATCCGTTGGACATATTCTGCTGGTTTCAAATTGATTGAAACCAAAGAAGTTGATGTTGGAGGTGTGAGAGGGTGCGAGGCGCGGCGAGCTTCGGTCGAATCTAGCTGCGGTGGGGTGGAGGGCGAGGAACATAGGGGAGGGGGGGAGGGGAAGGGTGATGGCGAACGGCTGGAGGATCTGGAGCTGGACAGCTTGCCCAAGAGAGCAAAGAGAGATCTTTTGCGTTCCTTTTTGTTCTGTTTGTCCAATCTGTCCGCATTATTGTTCTTGATCTCGTCCTCCTTGCTGGGATTCCCCGCGGGGTAAGTGGCGTAGTGCCGTGGCCGTTGTGTTGTTGTTGGTGAACTTGTGTAGGTGTCTGCCATGACCGTGGAGGAGGTGTATTTTCCTCCTATATAGTGATCCAGTATAGTTCTTCAGCTTGTCCAAGGACAAACTTCAGAGCGGAAAAAAGAAGGATGAAGGTAGGGAGATTGTTTTCTTGAATGCGGAGTAGCCTTAGCTGCCCAACAGCAGCATGCAAATGTAGCAGGGGAGGCTTAATGTCAAGCTTGTACAAGCATGGACCAGGGCATGTGCTCGAAGGAATGGCTGATTGGCGGGTGATTGAGCACTGTTTCTTGCTGTGAAATCTAAAAATTGGAGGATTTCATGCACAATCTGCTCAAGCTAGGTTTCTGTTGTGCATTTGGTATGAAGCGTGAGGCGAAAGAGGAAGTTGGAGGAGAGAATTGGAATTGAAAAGAAGTAGAGGATGGGAGGCGAAAGAGCGTTATTCCCCCGAAGATCGTTATTTCTTTGAACCTTAACGGGGCTTCTTTCTTTGAACTTTGCGTGTAAGATATATGGTTGCTAGTAGCGGGAACACGAAGCAAACAAACAATTCAGAATATGTGAATGAGAAAAGAAGAGAAGAGGAACGAGAGGCGGAGAGAGGTTCGAAGACAGCTATTGTCGCCGCCCGACTTTTCTCACGAATGCCGTTGGCGAGTGGACCATGGTCCAGCTGCTGGCGTGCTTAGCGGTGTTGTTGGCCCGTTGGGCGCTGGCTAGTCTCCCCCAGTTCCCAGTCCGGCGGCGATATCGCCTCCTAGGGAAGATTAGCAGTTTAAGCAGCAGCAATCCCAGCCAACCAAAGCCCAGAAATTGTGGCGGTCTCCCAGAGATCTTAGAGCTTTCCCCCCGACAGCCGAGGCGTTGTCATCTGATCGCACGCGCATACATCACAGCCAACCCCGCCGTATAATCCCCAGCTCCTCACCAGCGACATTCCTATTGAGGCTAGACATGTGCAACACTGCAACCAGCTGCAGACTTGAGATCGTGTTCGACTTCTCCGCTCCGCCGCTACGTTGTTCCGTTCCGCCACCGCTGACTAAGCCACTGTTTCAAGCCGCCTTTCCTAACCTGGTTACTCGGACCCATCTGGGCCCACAATCTGGGGCTCCACCAAACAAGCTTGGAAGCTTATTTTGGCTGCAACGGCTGGTATCAGATATCAAAGTTGGAAAGAACGCGAGGAAACATAATTGACCAAGACCGCACGGAGTATAGCAACTCTGCTAGTAATAATAACACCTTGAACAAGCCCATCATGGCAGTGTAAGATCGCATAGTAGTAAAGCAAAAATGTTTCCACAACTTAATGATTTGCTTTGGCAATTAGGCAAGTGATGGACAATTACAGATTTACCTGAGCTCTGGACCCATCTACCACCAGGTCTCAGTCTCTTTTAAAACTCCCATATCCGTTTAAAAGGCCTGATAGTCTACCCGGTACGCAACAAGACCGCCACGGATGCGAAAACTAGCGTTTTCGAAGTAATGTTACACATCTTTTTTGGTTTCTACCTCGTTCTAAAAGTAAGAAGTGGCATTCAGCATTTTAACTGTCCGTATATTTATTGAGATCTCATAAGTTAAATGATTTGGTCATAGATAAAACATTGCGAGAAAGAGAAGATGAAAAGGCAAAAGCAAAGATTCAAACCAAATTGGAAATCTCTAACGCGTAGCATGCACAAGGGCCTCAATATTAAAAGCCCAAGCATCATCAAAATATCAATCCATTGCTTTTTTGAAAATATATGTGTTTTCAAAGTAACACGAGATATGTCCATTAGAAGCTCACTAATATGACAGTATAAAGGGTGCAAAAAAGGCGTCATCAGCTAATTTTTGAAAAATAAAAAATAAAAATAGAAATAAAAATAAAAATAAAAAAGTAAGATAGCCTGTATGGATGATTAAAAGAAATACAAGGACTTTTGGTATAAGTTATATAAAAAGAAAATTCATGCCGAACAAAGTAATTCCGATAAATGAGAAAAGTATTTAGCTTGAGGGAAATATCCAGCCACTCAATAGCTAAATCTAAAGCTCGGATGGTCGTCCCCGAGGTTATCAACCTCGTTTTCGGGCAGCTGCAGTAAATTATCCCGAAGACCTTTGTCACGGATACGATTTTCCCTTCGCAAATAGAAGAAGAACACGACACACGTGATGCCGCATACACAAACTAGTGCAAGACAACCTCCATATCCTGAGGGGTACAATGGCGCTTCGGAGCGGAAGAAGAGATTGCTTGCAATAATTCCGCCGATATTTCCAATCCCGATTTGCATTGCGGATGATATGCCGCGCTTGTAATGCCCGCCCATGTTGTTACTGAGCCAGGTGATCGTGATAGGATGTGCCGTGAATGTACCCACCGAAATGGCGAAAACCGCAAAGTAGCTTACCCCCAGACTCACTGATTGCTGGCACAGAAGGATTATGTACCCGACAGACGCGAAAATGGATGCGCAAAGGACGAATGTAAACCGATGCCGCAACCAATCCGATATGAATGCTACCGCCATTGAGACGCAGGCACCCGCGCCAAATACCGGAATTGCCATGAGTTGAGCGTCAAGTGCTTCCCAGCCAAGCTGGTTGATGATGGTGGGGGTGAAGAAGCTAATGGCATAGGCACTGCTGACGATGCCGATATACATGATGGTTCTAAAGAGGAGCATGTCATCATTAACTGCAATGTCCCTAAATGAGCCTGTTCAGATGGTTCTTACCCAAGGTATATTTTCACATCGAAAAAAGCACGCTTCATGGCGGGTTTATCCAACCTGTCCATCTTAGCGCTTTTGATTTCCATTTCTAGCCGATGGACTAGAACCTTTCTTTCGCCTTCCGTGAGAAATTTCGCGGTTTCAGGCCAATCTGGAATCATCCACTTCGAAAACGCGGCGGCCACCACGGTTGCAGCGCCTTCAAGAATGAAGATCCAGCGCCAGCTCCTATAGCCACGAGCGCCATCCATTCCGGCAATAAAGTACGCCAAAAGCTGCCAATGATAGTTAGCCCTGAGTTATCTGCAAAACATTGGGGTGTCTTACGCCACTAAATGACCCTGCCATAGTAGCGCAGGCAATGAAGAAGTTGACTCGTGTCTGGAGTTCGTGTCGTTTATAATACATGGAGATGAGGTATATACAACCTAAGCGTGTCAGATAAGCGGGGAGAAAATACCCAGAATCGTGAGGATATACCTGGGAAAAATCCTGCTTCGAAAAGGCCGATGAAGAAACGGCATACTACCAAACCAGCAAAGCTAGTAGTGAGACCCTGGAAGACAGTGAGGAGACCTAGAATATCGTTGAGCATTTGGACGAGAAAGATGATGGCAGGCACAAACTAACCCCATCCTACCATGACAACACTAAGCCAAGTTGAAGGGGCCATTTTCTTGAGGATGATATTGCACGGAACTTCGAAGAGGATGTATGGCACGAAAAATATGAACAGCGCGATGTTGAAATCATTGCCGCTCATGGCCAAATCCTTCTCTAGGCCTTGAAGACGAGCATTCCCGATGTTGATACGGTCCAAAAATGACAAACACATAAGAAAGGAGAGTATCGGGATGACATGGATATCGCATTTCCGGACGACTTTCTTTTCGGCTATCTTATCAATTGACTCGAGCCACTGTGTCTCTGTGGGAACTGGAGTGCACGCTATTTCCTTGGACGAGTCGGCCATTCTGCCCGTCACTATATGAACTAGGATGGGACGTAAAACGATAAAGATAAACAGCACGAGAGAGATGTGAGCATAAGTGGAAAAATTTAAGTTATGTTGTGGAAGCAGAGGAATATGATTGCATAGATATTATCCTCGAGACAATCGAAGCGGTTTTAAATGTAAAATCGACCCAGTCAGGGACCCGCATCCCATTGTTCTTCGCTGCAAGGAAAGTTCGATAATTTCACCGCCATGATGTATAACTCCGGCATGTAGTTATAGTGGCGTCATAGCAATCTTTCGGTTCTTATAGATGCATATCAAAGCATAAACTCTGAGACATTTATGGGAGAAAGAACATCTCGGAGAACGCGTAGCACAAGGGCTTTTCCGGTGTGAGGGCGTTTTTGACCTAAGCCCAGAAAAAAGATTGTGGGAAAAGGGAGGATTGGCAACACATGGCTTGGCATCGATGCGAGGAACCGCAGGCTGATCATTTATGGCATGATAGATGCAGATGAAAGCTCCGGAGCCAATAACAAAACTTGGTTTGAAAAATCTGGTATATCCAAACACAACAGACATTATCCAGAACATGAGCAGCCGTGCATGTAGAAGCATGACTGGATCAGCAATTAGTACGGAGTACACGAGACACGCTGTAGTTTCCTATAAGGATTAAAGCCAACTTGAAGTATGCTCAAGCGCTGGCGCGTAGTAAAATAGGGAAGGAAAGAAAAGGGAAGGAAAACGGGGAAATAAGCGGACAAGGGGCCTCCTTATCCAATCGGCGCAGGATGAATACGCTATTGAAAAATAATTCCTTGGTTCTGGAATTTCGAGCTGTTACACTCCGAACTTGGAAATTGAATATCATACTCATCATTCTAAGATTCCATCCACTGTGTGCTCAGGGTACTCCGTACACTCCGCGTCTTATCCAAGGACAAAGGATATTGCCAAGTGTCAAGAATATATGGGCTAAACGAGCACGCACATTGGATTGTTCTGTGCATAACGAGAGCCGTGGTTTGGATGTTTTGAGGCACGGCGTCTGACGAGTCGTTGATGAGATGGATTGAGAAGACGGAAAATAGCCGGCCCGATGCCAGATTGAGATTTGCCGAGCCGGTCTCAGAGTCACGTGGCTCGTGGTGGCAGCCTTGGAGTGCATAGCTGCCTTTGGCGACGAACAAACTTACATCCAAGACATTGCCGACGCAGTTGTCAAACTAATCAATAATAATAGCAATAGTGGGATATTTTCAGCTTGGAGGAGCATAAATAGCTACCACGTTGCTGATGCACTTTGTTCGTTATTGCCTTGCCTCAATACTAGCACTTCGCACTCAATTAACTTCATTGAACTGTGACGCTGAGGGCAGCACAACTTCGACTTAAACCCACTGACAAGCTTGATGTGACACTGCTACGTTATGCAATATTGCGTGACAAATAGTGGGGGTGATGAGTTCTAGTATCAAGCTGAGACTGAAAAGAAGAAGAGCCGCATCTGTCGGGCCAGTTCTGGAAAACGTCTACTTCATTCATCTCGTTCTTTGCGAAGCAGCGGACGACAGATCTCCATTTGTCCATTTACAGGTGAAGGAACCTCTGGCTCATGTTCTTGGGGGGCCAGCTCCAGATCATTCCTCTATATTTAGTATTCAATAATAGGAGAGCTGTCGCTTCTTGATCATCAGCTTCTGCACACTACCACACACACGCAAAGTTGTTGCTCCGTTGCTGAGGACAAGGTCCGTCCGTGAACAGGGAAAAAAGGTTCGAAGGGACCCATGAGATGAGTGGGAATCACAGTGCAATTTTTCCTGGCTTGAGTGCAGTTCCTCAAGTCGAGGCAGTGCAAATTGAGCAAAAGCGTTTTGGATGAGTGGCAGTGATAGAAGTTATTCTAATCAGTATCATCAAGTTGCTCATCTTTGCAGTCAAATGGGGTACCGTGCAGGACTATTACTGCAGAGTTGTTGGTTGAGACGGTGAAATCCCGCGCTTCATTACTTCCGTTTAACCGCCATCAAAAGCAATTTTGCAGACACCTTTTCTATTTTGAAGTGGATCCGATATGAGCCCCGGCAAAATCTTGAAATCTTGATAGATTGGCCGACATACTGTCTTGAAATCTGCCGCAGAGCTGTGCAAAGGGTAGCTAATGACATGCGGAAAGATTCCCTTTTGGTATACGACCCTGCATAGCGGAGTCACTGGACGCCTTGGTATATAGAATCGACGCTTGAAGCACAAGGGCCAAAAAATTGGCCTTGAATAACCTGGAGGAGTTGCCGCCATACGACATGGAATGAAGCTCTGATTTGACACCAAAGCAAGGTCAAATACGACCGATTGAAGCTGTAGATAGGCGCTAAGTCCCACAGACATCCTATATCTACGTCGACAGAAGTTGATACCTTTTCCATCCCGAGGTCCCCTGGGCCATGTCACGTGCAGTGTCTGTAATTCCGCGCTCTGGGGGGTGAGTGCGGAAATAGCCTCGACCAGCCGAAAATAGCCGTGCGGGGGAAACTCTCCGCCCAATCCCGGTACGGGACGTTACCCCGCAAAACGCTTGGTTTCCCCGCAAATCCGGGGCCGTGTTAATTACCATACGCTGCCAGGACCCCGTGGTGTACGGGTCTAACTGCTTGTGGACAGCAGCGGTGTGCGGAATTCACCGCGCCCGCTGCATGGCATCGACGGCATCGACGGCATAGAAACCACAAAGTATGCATCCGCATATATATTGCCCTGCAACCTCTCGCTCAAGCCATCTCGCAATGCTTTTTGCCGTACATTACTCAGGCATCCTCACCGCGCTTACGTCCTCCGTTATTCTTCCGTTATCCAGATAGTCTGGGCAGTTGAAAAGCAGTGGTGCACCTCCTTGCATATTTCGACCGGAACGTTCTTTCACCGCTAAATCTTGATGGCCAGAGTGGTTTAAACGAGTCCATTTTTGCCTTGACTGCAGGAACATTGCTGTTGTTAATCCCACCTTGAGCCGCCCACTTTCTGTCATACCTCCTTGCTGAAGTGCCAAGCTCAAATATGGGCCTCCAAACGCTCGCGATAGCCGCAATTGCGGTCGGCTTTTTCGTGATCAGATATCTCAACAAAACCGACGTACCCAAAATAAAGAACTTGTCTGAAATCCCCGGTGTCCCTATATTTGGAAACCTTATACAACTGGGCGAAGAACATGCGAAAAGAGCTGCAAATTGGGTGCAAAAGTATGGAGAGGTGTTCCAAGTGCGGCTGGGGAACAAGGTATGGCATCGTCCCTGAATAGGAAAGTGAAATTATATACTGAGACTGATATGGTATCACTATAGAGAATCATCTTTGCCAATACTTTTGACTCCGTCAAGTATTTTTGGATCACTCACCAATCCTCTCTAATTTCCCGCCCAACGCTGCATACCTTCCACACTGTGGTCTCCAGTTCCCAAGGCTTCACCATCGGCACATCTCCGTGGGATGAGTCGTGCAAGAGACGACGTAAGGCTGCAGCTACTGCTCTCAACCGTCCAGCTGTCCAGTCGTACATGCCTATCATTGATTTGGAATCCAACGTCAGCATCAAGGAACTGCTCAACGACAGCAAAGAAGGGACAGTGGACGTTGATCCCAACGCATACTTCCAGCGGTTTGCGCTGAACACGAGCTTAACCTTAAACTATGGCATTCGTATTGATGGAAGCATTGACAACGAGTTACTCAAGGAGATCTGCCATGTTGAGCGCATTGTCAGCAATTTTAGGAGTACGAGCAATAACTGGCAAGACTATGTTCCCTTGCTTAGATTGTGGCCTAGCCGCAACTCAGAGGCAAAGGAATTCCGTTTGCGAAGGGATAAATATTTGTCTCTCCTATTGGACATGCTTAGAGAGAGGATGAAGAATGGCACGGACAAACCATGTATCACCGGTAATATTCTGAAAGATCCGGAGGCAAAACTAAACGAAGGTGAGTAATTGTGCATTATAATTCCAAAACCCCATATACATACCCTATTCTAACACACATGACAGCGGAAATCAAATCCATTTGCCTGACCATGGTCTCTGCTGGTCTGGACACTGTTCCCGGAAATCTGATTATGGGCATTGCCTATCTTGCCAGCGAACACGGCCAGGAAATCCAAAAGCGCGCCTACAACGAAATCATGAAAGTATATCCAGACGGAGACGCTTGGGAAAAGTGCCTCATCGAAGAGAAAGTCCCCTACATCACTGCTCTGGTCAAGGAAATTCTCCGCTTCTTTACCGTCATCCCCATCTGCCTTCCCCGCGTCAGCACCAAGGACATCCCTTACAAGGACGCAGTCATCCCAGCAGGCACTACATTCTTCATGGTACCTCACCCTCTATAAGCGCTCCTCAGTCAACTTCACACTCATACTAACCTCGTCAACCAGAATGCCTACGCCGCCGACTACGACTCCAACCACTTCAAAAACCCACATCTCTTTGAGCCAGATCGCTACCTGAACACCACCGACGGCTCTGGCACTCCGCACTACGCCTACGGCGCCGGCTCGCGCATGTGCGCCGGCTCTCACCTCGCCAACCGCGAGCTCTACACGGCTTTCATCAGGCTCATTTCTGCTTTCCGCATGGTACCCGCGAAGAATCCCGCGGATCATCCAATTTTGGATGCGCTGGAGTCGAATGCGACCAAGACGTCGCTGACATTGGATCCGAAGCCGTTCAAGGTTGGATTCCAGGTTAGGGACAAGGAGAAGGTGGAGAGGTGGATAAGGGAGAGCGATGAGAGGACGAAGGATCTGTAAAGGTGGAGGGCCAGGTGGATTGAGGGTGTGATTAAGAGGCGGTAGGTTGTTCTTTTTGGATGCTGCTTTTCCATTCAAGTCTTGGGTTCAGTCTATCGGATTGATTTTACCATAGGCGATGGACAGTACCGAGGAGGATATTTGGAACTTTTTTAACGAATTTGCCTTCAAATCATCTTCCTTGCTATTCTCCCTCTGCTTTAATTACCCCACGCGCGCAGATTCCGGAATATGGTATTTGAATTTATCATTTCATTTCTTGTATATAATTCGTTATAAAAGGGGAAATTGATCTCAAGTTACATAACGTCTCGTTTAGTACGATACATCGAAACTCATGACGGCCATGTCTATTTATTCTGTCCGCCTCGTTACGTCAACTAATCCACAAGCCCAACGGTGATAACAACCATTCGATAAAACCGCCGTTACCCATCGACCTTAATCTCCCTACAACCTTCTCGAACCCCCTCATCCACTGAGCGCCAAATCACGTCCCTAACCTCCTTCCCAACCTTCTCAACCGCATCCACCGCCCAAATGACATCTAAATGGTCATACTCTTTCACAAGCTTCATATGGGCCACACGCAAATGCGGTTCCCTCTTGGCCTTCAGCCTATTCAACAATCTCACCCCGTCACACAAATAGTCACTTCCGCCCACCCAAAACGCCATGGGTGGCGCACGAGAATCAAACCACGCCTCCTCATCAGCCTTGGCAGCATCAAGAATTATGCCTTCTCTCATATTATACTCGTCCTCCGCCTCATCCCGCTTCCACTGTTCCTTCTTGGCCAGGATGCACCTCTCAGCCGTGAACCCACCCTTCCCAACCCACCAGTGCAAGTTCTCTGCGCTGATATAAAGCGGACTAAAGAGAAAGCCGCGACGACGCAGATCGCGATCGAGCAGGTTATCATTCCAGTTGAAGAGAAAGGCGATGAAGAGCCAGGCCAGGTCGGCGTACATCCAGGCGGGAAGCAGGTCGCGCACCATCATCATCATGGGGATGAAGGCGTGCACGCCGAAGACGAAGCGGAAGACGGCAGACGGCAGAAGGCGGATGACGCGAAAGTAAAATATGTTGGCGAGGGATCCGGCGTACGCGGCTGGCGCCAGGGCGCACAATACGCTGATTTTACTGCCTAGTTCGGGCCGTTGATGCTTGGAAAGGGCGATTAGGGTCTGCGCGGTGCCTTGGGAGTGGCCCACTAGGGCGAGCTTGGGGAAGGAGGTTTCGTAGAGGATACGTTGGATCAGGGCGGGAAGGTCATAGACGCCCATGTGCTGGACGGTCCAGGACCAGTGGCGTGGGTTAGACGGGGATAGGTGCATGTTCTCTGGCTTGTAGCCGCAACGGTTGGTGCCCAGCCAGACGTCATAGCCGGCTTTGGCAAGGTAGAAGGCGAAGCTGTCTTCATCATGTGCACAGTATACGCCTGCGGTTTGGAGGATGCCGGGAATTAGGAGTACCGGATATCGTCGCTTTTCGCCCGCAGGCCTCTCGTTGCGACAGGAATTTGATAGTAAGTCTGAGAAAGGGATAGGTTCCCTATCTTTCTGCGGGACGGGCGTGTATTCCTTTGGATTGTACAAATGCCACAGGTCCAGAAGGAAGCCGTCTTCGGTTTGAACCTTGAACAGTTCGCCATCTAAGCCAACCCGTTGAGCGTAATATGGGATATCGCGGAGATACCGGTCTTTGCCGCCCTCTGTCGGTTCATATATCTCCTCAACTCCAATGGCCTGCTCTTCGTGTCCATAGGCAGGGTATGCCTTGGCGCGGCGTTTCTTATCGTTCCATGCCTTAGCTGCTTCCTTCCTCTCGCGCTTTCGTTTCTTTTCAACTTCCCAAAACGGTCTCTTCTTATCTGGGTTTCGGCCAACTAGGGTGAGCGACGAATGTCCCAGCCTAACAAAGCCGTCTTTTACTACTGCCGTCGTAATAACAAAGCCGAGGAAGAATGAGGATAGAATTGAAGATATCAACAGGGTTATTCCCCATTGGATTTTTCGGAGAAGTGTTGGTGGGCCGTACTCCGCCAAGGCAGGAAAGCACGGATGAGTGGTCAGCACGTACGGCAAACTGCCCACTTCTTTGGTCTCCGAAGCTATTTGGCTGGTTTCGGAGGTGGCTTCAACGGCTTCTTTCTTTTCCTCGGCTGGAGCTGATCCGTTGACCGGTTTTGGTTCTGTTGTTATGGCTTTCGCAGTGGAAGGGTCCACCTTCCCAGCAGGCTGTGAATCGGCCATCGGTTTTCAAATCCTCGCGAAGTGTCAAGAAGAGACGGCCTTGAAAGATATTTGACCAAAGTCCCTAGAAGCATTTGCCTTGGATGCCTGGTAGATGGAACAGGGGTAAGAAGGAGCCAGGCATGGAACCAGTGGGACTTATAACCAGCGATGTGATCACGAAACTTGCAGATTGAGACGAAGAAATGCAGTGGTACCTCAATTTACCCAGCAAATCTTCCGTATATTTTATGGAAATACAGGAGCTGCACGAGGCACTAGTATCAAGCAGACGCAACGCGGATTTCTCAGGGGAGTCAGAGGAAGGGGCACCTATTATTGAATCATCCAGCACAACAGCTCTTCCACCAGCCCGGAGATCTGAGCGGCAACGCATGGTACATCATGGACTTTATATGCATTCCGTCAGCTAAGAGGAGTTTCGCGGGGTGATGCGTGGGAACATTTGAAGGTGGAGATAGGAGTCGATCCAGGGGCAGATCGGGAGGAGCTTGGGCTGGGGTTACTTAGTCAGCCGAACCGGCCGAGGTAGGGCTAATCATGTGATTTGGCGCGGCACGGACCTCGGAACGAGACCACATCTCATATTTTACTTTTTAAAGATTAATTGAATTCCAGACAAAATTCATTATTATGAATCAATAATGACTATCAGCTAAAAGAAGCTCATCATAAGAATAATAACGAAGACATCATTGCTCATGCTTGCTGCCGTTAACTTACAACTGTAACCAGAAAAATACCATTGACACAGTCCCCACCCGCCAAACTCACTACTAGTTACTATCATGCGGCACCTTCATTATCACCCACCCAGCATTTTGAACTCCAGGAGCGAATGTGTTGTTTAGTTTCGAATTGGGCTGGCTAGTATCTCAAGTCCTAGACCACGACGGAGAGCCTGGTCTCATCTCCAACTGGCTGGTGTGGTCGGTCTTGATCCCCTCGACATTCGAAGCTTCAGCGAGTCGTGCAAAGGCGAAGCTTGCTCCTCTTTTTCGTGCATCTGGGCTTCAATGGTCGATATATCGAATTTTGAAATATTTTGCGATGGTATAGTTCGAAGAAATACGCCATTGCTCCCACCCCCAGGGCTCCTTTCCAGATCCTGTACAGGAGTTAAGCGTCTAGATTTTCGGATGGCTTCTATAAAACGCCGGCCTATGCCTCCGCGGTTACCGACTTGTTGTGGAAACGGTCGAGGTCTTTGCCGTCTCTCTTTTGCTTTACGTACACAGAAGACGATTGCTGCGCCGCCACCTATAGCAACCAGAAAACCCAGAAGGAGATATAGAACGTTTCGCAATCGTTGATCTTGTTTTGCGCAATGCATATTGATCAGATCGTCATTCGGAGGATAGCACATCCTACATAGCTTCATATTCTCCGGGGATTTCCTCCTGCTACTAGAACATATAAAGTGCAGGTCTTTGACGCGGCAAACTGTCGCTTCGCAACGTGAAGCCTCTGGGATCCATCCTCGTTTGCGGAAAGTGCCCTTCCACTTATCTAATGCTTCTTTATAGGGATGGTCTGGTAAACTGCTGCTCCATATAGGAGCATATCTCTCCCGGGGTTTCAGTATCTCTTCTCGTTGGGCTTTGACCCATCGAACAATTGAAAATATTGCCTCTCTGCATGACCGTACCTTCGACCCGGTAATCATAACCGTTTGTTCTGCTTCAGAACTCGACGAATAGGGTAATAGGTCTTCTGCGCATGTTTCCAAATCGCCAAGTACGCGTCGTAATCCATGTCCTGATGGAATGCTAGGTTTCAGTTCTTTGTCGTTCTCCTTATTCAGCTCCACGTCCCCTGCTCGATCTTCGGTAGGCTCGTCAAGGGCTAGTCGCGCAACATATTGAGATCTCTTTCTGTCAAAGTCAACGGCTCTCGGATCGAACTTTTGTGTCTGCGTCGCAGTATCCAAGGAAGGGCCCCATAGCCCCCGTTGTCGCTGTCTCAAGGTCGATGGAAAATTCAAAGAAGTTCCCTGGGTCGCGAGGGATATTAGTGTGATCGCACAGACAATCAACGCAGATGGTCGCCGCAAAGAGTATAACATATTGTTTGACGGGAAAAAGTGTCCCCAGTTGGAAGCGTGGGATTGGGAGGTACAAGGTACGGTCGTAAAGGACGGATATTCCACCGCGATACACCAAAAGGATAATTAAGATATATCTTTCTGCCCATAAGGCCAGCCTTGTATTGCTGCCAACCGTTTATACTCGTTCTTTTGCTGCGTGACGAGAGTAGGTATCTTCGGGTCTTCGTCTTGCTATCACAGCAACACCTGCAATACTTTAATCCCGGCAGGCGCATCCTACTTTCGATTTTTTTTTCTCGCCCTTGAGAAAGTGCAGGGTTTATCGCTTACTTCTTTTGCGGCGTTTTGAAGTAAATTTTTGCAGCTTGCTCCTGCTTTCTTGATTTTCCCTAGAAGTCCACCCAGTATATGAACTGTTTAAAAACGCAATTCAAGCATGGAGTCGGAGAGCTCTTCTCAAATTGTCGAACACTATTTATATTTAATGGCTGTATTCACTATATGCCTTGCTATTGCGTATAATTGAATCCTTCCACTCCTTCTAATCTCTACCAAACTTTGCCAAAACGATCCGTGATTGGGATAGGGGTTATATCAGCATCTTTCACGCGCTATTCTAGCCACGAAGTCAGAACATAATTGCTTTGTTCTTGAACTTGACGTTGTCTCTCCTTACAGAAATCCGTTGTTCATAATCTTCACCCCCCCTCTTGGTTGTCTTTTGCCTTTGTTCGGCTTTACCTACCTCCCCTCATTCCATCAGCTCCTTACATCCATTCTCTGCATAGCGCCAACTACTTTCGGGCTTTCAACCGCTATATTAATATTTCCTTCGACATCATGACGCTTGATGCCTCCACCGCAGCTAAGCTGATAAGTTGTGTTCGAGTCAATCCCCATCACGTTGTCGGGCCAGACTCAGGCCCCGAAGAACGTGAGGTCATAACGACAATATCTCGCCAGCCATCTCATGCGCTTTTTACTTCGAAACAGATTCGTGTACTAGGGCCTTTACTGGTAGGAGAGGGTGGTATCCCTCTTCATGAGTACCTCGTTGGCGTCGCTGACCGTCAAGTATCCTCCCCGAAGAGATTCGAAAACCTACCAAACCCTGCCTCGACAACCTACTATGCCCATTATAGCGGGGATAATTTAACTGCAGAGCAGTTCGAAGTTATGTGGCAGTTTGATAACTTTGCCAAAATGGGGAAAGTGGACGGGTTTAATGATCGTTTGACCGAAAGAGTCTTGACTTTGAGGGGTACCGTTGTGGCTCCGCACTCTACATTCGACGTAATTCGCCGCGATTATGTCTATGAAGGTTGGACAAAGTTACATTTTCTGGAGTTCTTTGATTTGTATTGTATAGTAAAAGCTGGTGCTGAAGCTCGCCTTAAACCTTTCGACGTCACCAATTTCCGATGGGTAGATGTCAAACCCCCTAGATTTCTGAACGAAGATGAAGTCGAGTCTTACTTTGACAATATTCAACAAGGCCTGTCAGACAGTCCAAACAGACTATCAAAACTTGGTTCGACCCTCGATAACCTTGCTTCGTCGAGAGAAGATCCTGATAGAGGGAGAAAGGTTTGCCGCATATCCCATCGTTGAGCTTCAAATTTAATCCTAATAAAAATTAAACAGCTCACTAATCCTCCCGTCAAACGCCCCGACAACGTTCCTGGTCGACGCCATTCGAACCGGCATCGTAACGGTCAACGTCGTCGGACTTGGCACAACGAACCGTTATCCAACCGCGTTGAATGGCCAAGTTCTTCATCCCTTTCTCAAAGAGCCCGAGGGGCGGTTGAGAAACGAAGCTCCAGCGGTAGTCGACCCCGTAACCATCCACGCTACAGTAACCGCAATCAGGGGCCGGGCTCAGAGAGGACGTCTCCCGGATATAGGTTCCGCAACCACACCCGCAACAGTAATATCAATCGCAGTCCTCCTTTAGACAGACAATATATTGCTAATGCATCTTGCAACTAATCCCACCGTAGTAACAGCAGTCGAACTCCTCTCTCCGGAAAACCATATCCGATCTCTCAAACTAGTCCTCAACATGCTAGGGCTTGTCGTTCATTCTCATTGGATGAGCTTGGGATTTTTACGTCCAAGTTTAGATAAATATGACCAAGAGGTTCTATGGGGTGTCTGCTTACAAGGGTGAGTTCGATGATTATTCTTATTGGGACTTTTCTTTCTCCTATTAGCTAGCAGTGTTGTTTCGTCACTTCGTTTAAGTCAATAGCATGGAAAGTAGTTGGTCGAGTGCAGTTCATTGATTATTTTTTATTTTGCTCTAGTTTGATAGGCAAGCTAGGCATTCGTATCACAATCTTTCAATATGATTTAGAAAACTCATTGGAGAGCACTATTTTACACCTAGAGGTTTGGTTTGCTGCAGCTGTAGAGGAATGGATGGGACAAGATTGAACTTCTGGGTTTAGATGCAGGACATTCAATGGCCTGGCGCAGCCTAAAGACCAATGCGTAGTTACACACAAGTCAAAGTAAGGGGTGATTTCAGGGATATATCTGTCGATATGAAAAGATATCATTCAATAGGGTCAATTGAAAATTGAAGACGGAAACAGAAAACTATATGGGGAAAAGATCAAAATAGCTTGGAAAAAGGTCGGGAAAGAAAGAGGAAGGAACAGAGACCTGGCCACTATATGACACGAAAGGTTACAGTAAAAGACTAATATATGTAGAACACTCCAGGTATAGGTGTCGAGAGCGATATGGAAACATTGATTTAAAAGAGTTTGATGATTGTTTTTGGTAGGTAGGGAAAAAATTCGAAAAGAATATGTGAAGCAGCGATATGATGGAGAAGAAAGGCGGATGCTATAGGGTATATATGACTGCGATATCAATGAGATTTGCTTCAAGAGTTTTTTTTTCCCCCTGCTCCATTTGCTGAGGTTCGTTGTGGATTCCAACTCACATTCTGTTGTCCAGCGTTCTCGAAAATCCCGGGATTGGTTTGATATTAAATATATCAACTTCTCCGGTAGCCTTTCAGCGGATTTAGATGGGTTGGAAGCGGTAGGTGGATCTGCTGCTGTTCTTGGTGCTGTTGTTGCTGCTGTTGCTGTTGTTGTTGCGGAATGTATTGTGGTTGGATGGGGTGTATTGTGTACGATGGAGTAGAGAAAGGAACAGGAGCGGCAACCGGGGCGGGATTTATGGGATGATGCTGTGGTGAGCGGAATTGGATTTTGGCTTGCATCAGCCTTTTCTCCAGATAAACAGAAGCATTCTGGAATTCGTCCGACAGAGTACTCATGTTCCACCTCGTGGAGGCGTAATTCAAGATGTAGCGAATATTATACAGGCATTTCAACGCGCGGCCAGTCGAATCAATCCTCTCAACTGGCGATACATAGGGAGGCTTATGTGTCCCTGGAGGTATAGGTGTGGGTGGTTCAGGAAAAGCGTCCAGGAGAATTTCGTCGAATGATTGGTCGAGGGCGTCTCGCCATTTACTGGCTACCGTGTAGACTCGTTGGATATCGATGTAGGTCAAAAGCAATGGCCAGCTGGCGCTGTTGATGATTTGGTGTATTTGCGAGACGAACTTGATGGCGTACTCAAAAAGCAGGACGTTATGTAGCGGACTCACGCTTGGAGAGAGGTTTGAGGGGGATAGGAGGATCACAAAGGTATAGAAAAGTTCCAGATTGTAGAATATCACGAGTTGTGCTGGTGTTGTTCTGGGTATTGCGTTGAACCAATCTTGAGCTTCTGCGCAAACCTCCCAGGTGTACAATGAGGATTCAGGAGTGGGGGAAGGATTTCGCCCGCTGAAAAACATCGTGTGGTAGGCTTTGGATTGAATAGTGCGGATTTTGAATAAATAGATAGCTGGTTCGATGCTCTTGGGGAATATAGGAGTCGGCCAGTCTGATAATCCCTCAGCAGGTTGTGGTGGATGCGCTGGCAGAGGAACGTTCGCGGAGTCATCAGAAAACGAGAGTGCTCGTTCAAATGCAATGCTCATATATCTAAAATAATGTCAATACTTACGTGGGAACTCTAGTAGCCATAGTTTGATTACTTACCTATCAAAGGAATATACGCAATAAAAAACCCTTCGTCGAAGGTCCAAGGCTGTTTCATTCGTGTAAGCCTCGGAGGGTTGCTCTTGGTGGACGCCCAAATCAGATACCACTCTAGCGGCAGTCCCAACTAAATACCAGGTTCTAAAATGTTCAGGGTCAAGCATTGAATATTGTGCCAATAGCAAAATAGCTTGGATGCCAACAATTGACCCCGGATGAAGGACATCTTCAGCATATTTCAAAGCGATAGCAACATGGCGTCTTGCTATTTGAATGTTGGAGGCTGAAGCGCGGACAATCGCAAGAACCATGTGTACAATCCAATGGTCAAAGTTCTTGGCAAAACGGCCTCCTTCTTGATATACCGCGTCCATGGAAGTCCAAAAGTTGGTTTGTATAAAGAATGGCGAGAGAATATAAACGTTATCAAAGTATCCTTGAATTATAGTGGAAGCTTCGGGGCGTGGCGGAAGACGCCAATTTCCACCTGGGCTCTGCAGAGGTTTGGCCACTGCTACTGTTAATAAAAGCCCCGCAAAGGATGTTGAGGATGTGATTCCGTAAAAATCCCTCGAGGTCGCATTGACCGATCTAAAGTAGGGTCAGTGATACACAAGCGAATCGATGTGAGGCCTTTAGCAACTTACAGAAAGCCAAAATCCCCCACCAAGTCATCAATATCGGATGTCTCCTTACGGTGAGCTCTCTCTCCACCTTGGGGTATCCTCAATCTCACGCCACCATTCTGCTCAGTCGCAGCCCCTTGCTGGATGGATTCTTGTCGACGACGCTTTGCTTCGGCAATATCTTTCTCCAGCCGTTCGCATTGGCCCTCCAGGGAGGCCACATAGCTTCGTTCTTTTCCCTTGGCGAACTCGTCGGTGGCCCCTGGACAGGAGGAAGCTTTCCCAGCACGTTCACAGGCGGAACAAGCAGGAAGTTTGCCGTCACATTTTATTTTAGCTGTGCGGCACCTAGAGCATGCCGCAACTGGACGGCTAACTTTGAGAAGCGGCGTCTCCAGACCGAGAGGAAGAGAGGCCATGGCGAGATTTTACGTCAACTATGGCATTGTCAGCCGAATCTATACGGATATAACAGCACCATCCGTGGATTGGCGCTGAAAACGACATGGCTATATTTGTAGTTTCATGAATTGACTTTGAAGGACAGGGAGCTGTTTATGCATGGAGAAAACGATAATACGGGTAGGTGTATAGAGGGGGAAATTGTTAAAAACTTTTCTTGACCAAAGAGAAAAGGAACTAGGCAAAAGTTTCATGTTATGCTTTTTTCTTTCTTAATATAGGGGCACTCAGCTGTGGAGCAGACACGAGGTGCGTCAGTCAACGCGAAGCACCGACCTGAATCATCATCCCCAAACCGTCGCATCAAGGTATTCTCTCGTAACTAGTGTTTCTCAGACAGAGACAGCCGTCCACCAATGGCCGCGTAGAATCCGGATTTATGTAACTATTCTGGGGCGCTGCGGGTTGAGCGAGGGTTCCTAGCAGCAGCTGAAATGCGGTCGTTCAGCCTTATCGGCAAATCCGAGCAGTACGAGACTTCTCGATCAACGGATAGCTTCCACCTCAGGCCGGGGCGATCTGCCAACGGGAGGAGACGACTAATAATAGACGAGTAGCGATATGGGCAACACGCTTTCTAGTTCGCGTCACTGCAAGTCAAAACGATTGTCAACATCAAAGCTTCGTGGAGAGTTCCGGCGTCCGAAGGATTATTGATTTCCCTTTTGCGCCAGATCTCCCAAAAAGAAAAAAAGGTAAAAAGGTGCAGGGCCACACAGCTTGCAAGGGCATCCGTCCGTATTGGTCGCTCGGCAGACGGGATGCAAAACCCCCCAGCAAGCACACGATGACCAAGTGAGGGGCCAGGAGGTCTAGCTCGCATATTAGTGGCAGCCCGCCGCCACGGCCAAATTTCATCATTTCACTTCTGATGCTGAGTCGTGATAAATAATCATCCTCGGTCGCATCACCACTCGATATGCATCCTGCCTTGCGCATGTGTGGAATTGCCGACCAAGTTGTATCAGTCGATATCAGCGGAGACGGCCGACGCTTGCTTGCAGCTTTCGTCTAAACGGAGATTTTCTTTTCGGGTCCAAATGCATGCGATTGTTCCAGAACAAAACTGACCCAAGGCAACAAAGAAACGTCTTTTGACCGTGGACATGCGGGTACCCTGGGCTCTCGCTGGCTTTGCTAGGAAAGGCTGCGCCAACCCGCGACATCCATGCAACACCTCTCCATATCAATGGGCCGACGGCTCCTTCAGGGCTGGGGTTAAGTAGTAAGTATTCGACGGTGTCTTTTGGCCCGACCGCGCAAGCACGAATATATTATTATATAAAAAAATTCTGCAATATCCGCAACCAATGACCGACAGTTCTAGGATTCCGTTTGTCTATTTCAACTCGGCAGCGCGTTGCGCGATTCCATTCAAGATTTTTTGCAGTCAATATCCCAGAAGGAGAAACGGCATATTTGCTTCCATCATCACAAGGATTGACAGAGTCTTTATAGAGAACCTTTTTAACCCAGATCCAATGCTCTATCATTATGTCTCCTCCACTTAGGCCTACTGCAAGTTGAACTTGGACTCCTTTAGATATGACTGTCAACATGATCGTCTACATGTATCTCCAAATGCACTAACCCTGTGATACATTCAAAGTCGAAACCAGCGCACTTGGGACACGTTTGCCATTTGTCCCCCCTCGTGTACTTAAAAGAAACGATAGAGTGCGTAAAGCATAAAGCGATCCCCTCCAACCCCTCCATTATATTCAGTGGGGTAGCTTTAGTCGCACACCCCTCCAGCCACGCCTTCTCCAGCATTTTTCTCTCCTTTTACTTATATGCAGGATCGAGGGTAATGAAGCTCTTTTTATCTCGCCTCCTATCTCGCTCATGTTCCAGCTGGCTATCAGCAAGTTCCCACCTTTGGCCAAGCAACGAACAGGAAGCCTTATCAGAAAGCCTTCATATCATCCGTAAGTGGGTGCTGGCGTTGAGCTAAATATGTCATTTCTCAGCTATGATGATTGACCTCCTAGTGCTGGAGGAAGAGGGGAAGATAGAATCGGAGCCGATCTCAACTCATTTTAAGTTCTCGAATGTGTCCAGCTAGAAACGATGAACCCAAATGGTATGCTGTTGCGTATCACCGTCAGCTCTGGTATGAAGGGCTGAACAATGCATGTTTTTCTCTTGCCTTTGAAAATATTCCATTCGCTCGGGACTGCGCTTCCGCTTTGACCCAGCAGTCGCTATAGATATATCAAGCTGTGTCTCTTCTTTTGTTCATTCTCGTCACCTACTACGCCCCGATCTTCATTAGGGCTAAAAAGTCGAGAGATCGAAGCGTTTACAGGATATAGACGCATAGCATAGCACATCCGCTCTCCCGTTTTGTATATCTAACTGCAGTTGACCGGTATAACGGACCTTATCCGCAGGAACACGAAAGCAATATCAACAACCAACAAACATGGAGTTCGGTACGGTCGAGGGGGTAAAGATGGTCCCAGGGACTTTG
The DNA here is from genome assembly GCA_002573585.1 of Helicocarpus griseus UAMH5409. Classification (NCBI taxonomy): domain Eukaryota; kingdom Fungi; phylum Ascomycota; class Eurotiomycetes; order Onygenales; family Ajellomycetaceae; genus Helicocarpus; species Helicocarpus griseus. The sequence goes on along the minus strand of PDNB01000012.1, from coordinate 228,859 downwards.
CACATTGTGGACTGTGAGTCGTTAGCTCTTTTTTGCCTCGCCCTCTGAACTGGGAGCCAACACGCTATTATCTGTATCTAGTAGAGGGGACAATGAACGTGAAACATCAGCAAGTTGGGAAGTCTGATATCGTCCTGGTTCCCCAGCCGTCGAATGACCCAAACGACCCCCTCAACTGGAGCAAATTTCGCAAGGAGTACCATTTCTGGCTTTTGTGGATTTGGGGATTCATTGCTGCTGTCTCCGTGAACTGGGTCGGCCCGGTCTGGGTATGTTCAGCCCACACAATGCGCGCGGTATCGCAGCTCTGGCTGGATCTATGATTCTAACTGTCAGGCTTCAGACCCAATTCACAGTCGATCTCAAGACGACATACTTCCAGCTTAGCATCGCCTCCGCTTTATGCTTTCTATTCCTTGGGCTTGGCTGTGTCTTCTTACAACCCATCGCCATGAAAATTGGTAGACGACCGGTATACCTTGCTGGGTCCGTTCTTAATCTTGTAGGCTGCGTGTTAGGCAGTGTCCAGACTACCGTCCAAATGCTTTGGGGCACAAACATTCTTACAGGATTTGGTGCAGCGCCTGTGGACTCATTGGTACAGATCACGACGACTGATATATTTTTCGCGCATGAGAAGGGCACCCGACTGAGCCTATATATATTCACGATATATGCAGGGTCATATCTTGGACCCGTTGCCGCAGGGCACATCGCTGACTCTCAGAGCTGGCGCTGGTGCTACAACTACTTAATCATTTTCTTCAGCACCCTTTTGGTCATTCAATTCTTCACGATGGAAGAATCCACATTTCGGAGGCCGCCCACCTCCTCAGAAATTTCCGGAGACACGGCGATGATGTCGCGTAATGCTGAAAAGCAGTTGGAAGATCCCAAAATCAACGCCGCCGTGTCATCCGGCGAAAGCGGTCACACCTCCGAAGCGTCCTTGCCACCTGCTCCAAAGACTTACTGGCAACGGATGGGCCTGTATAACACCACTCGCAGCGATCCACGCCCGCTGTGGCTCGTCGCGGCCAACCCATTTATGCTCATCACATACCCTGCAGTCATCTGGGCGGGTTTCATCTATGGCGTGCAGATGATGTGGTTGTCACTGCTCAACGTAACACAATCTGAACTCTTCAGTGCGCCCCCGTACAACTTCAGCGTGTCCAACGTTGGCAACATCAATTTTTCCTCTTTTATTGGCGGCGCGCTGGGAATGATCTGGGGCGGCTATGTATCCGACTGGTGCATCCTTTTCCTTTCCAGGCGCAACAGGGGGATTCTAGAACCGGAGTTTAGGCTCTGGACTATGCTTGTTCCTGCAGTCATCAATACGTATGGGCTAGGAGTATTAGACGGTGTGATGTGGCTGCTGCCAGCTGGGTTTGGGATGGTGTTTATTGCCTTTGGGATTGGAAGCAGTGGCGCCATTGCAATTATGCGGTGGACTGCTATCCGCGCATCGCCTCGGAAAGTTTAGTGCTCATGCTGCTCGTTCGCAATCTTATCGGTTGCGGCTTTACTTTTGCTAGTCAGTAAGTATTTGTTTCTCCTTCATACTATGCTAGGGTGTTGGCTATCCGGGTATGAATTGCTGACTTGAATCCTTTCTCAAAGGCCGTGGCTTAACCATAACGGCTTGCAAAACACCACCGTCATCATGGCAATGATTTGTCTCGCTGCGAACATGTCATTTCTTCTCCTGATATGGAAGGGGAAGAGTTTACGCGGATGGACTGCGAAAAGGTATATAAGGTTGACTGAACAGAAGGATAAACAGGCTCTTGTCGATTAGATATCGACGCAAATTATACACGTACCAATGGAACTTCAGTACATTCATTACATCCCATAAGCAACTGGCAATGTAGTTAAAAAAACGTGGATTAAAATATTTCTATGATCTGCTCCTTCATTTCTTTGCCTCAACGAAGTCTGCTTCGCTTCATCCTAATCCTAATCCTCCCAAACCTAATACTCCATATCATATGCCAAAGTATCTTCGCACATTTCCTCCCGCAACTTCTGCACCCTATCCAAAAAGCCAAACCTCAATTAGCCCACAGAAAAAGCACAAGAGAAGAAAGGGCTGGAGTGCTGGGTGGAGGAAACTTACGCCTGATGCGACGGATGCGCCGCGTAAACAGGCACATCATCTGGCTTCTCCAATATCGCCATCAGGCCCATATTGAACCCCTTTGCGCGCGACGCGGTCATTGTTAGCGGGGGGTTATTGTGCATTTCGCGGAGGCCTGTACAGCAGAAGAGAGGTCAATGTTAATAGTTCGATTTGCTTTCGTCTCCCTTATTGATTATTTTCCCCCGACCTCCCAAAAAAGACATGTATGAGATCAATCTCTTTTTTGTAATAGTGACCATGATAGACCTAATAAGACGAGAACAACTAGAATACATACCGGGCACCTGTCCAACCATGGCCTGACATGCCTTTTTGAACTCGTCGATTTGGGCGGGGGTCACGCCGGGCTTTAGCTTGAAGAGGACTGGGATGTGTTGGATGGACGTTAGTCTTTCAATTCATTTATTGTTTTTTTAATATGCGGCCAAGTATATCATGGTGCAATAAAGCATGTGCTTTTTAGAGATATGAAGTATTTGTCGTTCGGGGGGCTTATGATATGTCCAATTTGTGCGGGGTGATTCTGGGAATGGCGGGGCATCATATCACGGCCTCTTTGAGAACCGGGCGGGAGAGGTGAATCTGCAACTTACCAATGTGGAAGACTGGCATTTTGAGGAGTTTTTGTATAGACTTTTGATTTCTTTGAATGAGACTTATTATAATTCTGCGCGGAGTGAAGACGTTGAATGCAAAGTTGGATGTTCGGTTGTCGTCACTGTAAAACTCCTCTGCCGATTCCGGCTACGCAGGGGTGGAGTGCCGGGAATACTGCCGGGCTGGATGGCTGTCGCCTACCCACTCCACAGGTTAATACCATATAGAATTCAACATACTATAATGACTAGAGATGAATAGTAAAGCACCCAAAGATATTGTTTTTAAGTATATTCTGCGTATATATACTAGGATGCTAGATGTTATAGTGGAGCTGATAGAGAGAACGAGGATGTGAATAAAAGGAATGTTTTCATAATTACGTGACAAACCGTCTCCAACGATAAAAAAGATAATATCCCGAAAGGTACTTCATCAATTGAACCAAGAACTTTCCTTGTTCAAGTTCACAACTTGCTATCCTTCAAAGGAATATCCTGCGAGCTCTGCCGATGCGATTCAGGCGCCTCTTGCACCTTCGCACCCTCAGAACAGCAGCTATCCTTCCCATCAACAAGCACACTAGTAGGGTTTTTACTCCCGGGAACATCCAACGCCGGGTTGCGATCGAAGAAATCAGCCGGGCGCAAGTGCAGCTCGATTTTCTCGATCGGCATTACCGGCCAGTCCTCAACGCGCGGGTTATGCGTAAGCCCGAATACCGACCACAGCACCACGTCGGAGTCGAGCGTATTCTCGTTTCGAGCGACAGCATCTGCCAACCCGTCACGTTCCCCCCGTGACTGATTAGTGAATTTTCCTGCTGCGAATAACTCCCCATCTTTGTGCGCGGTCACCCAGACATGATGTTTCGCAAATTGGGCGCGTTGGGCGGCTGTCGATCGCGGGTCCGCGAGGATAAGTTGCGTAGCTGGGGGTGTAAATTTGTAAGATACGGGACGGCCGGAAATGGGGTTTCGAACGTTGGTGTTCGACATCTTGACAGTTAGATTGGTGGTGGGAGAAGCGTCGAAACCACTGGAGGTGGCTACTGGTTGCGAGACCACTTGGTAACCGTTGCCGAACGGGTTGGTATTGATATCCATAGGCATTGGTAACGATTCCTCACGGAAAATGGTATTATTATAACCATTAATTGCAGGATCGATGCGGACACAGAATATATGCTGATGGTTCTGGGCAAGTACGCCAGGTGATACCACATTGCCCCATGGAGACGTTTTCCCTGGGTCAATGTTGACAACTGAAACGATACCCGTTGCCCGTGTTTCCAAGGTGATTCCTCCGGCTTGGTCAAATTTGTAGGCAAAGATATACTCGTAGTTGGCAAGGGTGATAATGAACTGAACCACAAGCTCGCGGTATCGTGTAACAACAGCCCGATCAGTACGGAAGTTCGTATGCTTCCATCCAATGCCATTATCTTGCTCGTGGATGCAAACTGCATTCTTGGCAACCGAAGGTTGCCCTGAAGCATCGGCAAGGAGGCCATCCAGGTACTTAATAACACCCAGACAATCACAGCCCAAAGCCAGATTGTTCGCAGCTCTCCCTGCACCACCATCGCCAAAATCGAAGGCCTGCTTTCGATGATATGGCGGTCGGGGATCTCCATACGGAACCGTCATTTCAGACAAGCTTAGTCGATATAGAACGCTACGTCCGTCATAATGCACATCGTGAATTGTTGCACCCTCCCGAGGGTTAAATCCAACGCGGAAACGCCACTTCTGCCATTCGACCAAGTTGTCATTACTGACTTGGAATGAAGGCCCTTCAGGCTGGAGCACGTTGAGTGGCTTGATATCCGTCCGTAATTTTACGTCCAAAAGCTCAGGGACGTATTCAGAAGGTCGAGTGTGATCCAATACATTTGCGGAATTGGTATTATAGGCTAAGCCATCACCCGTTCCTCCAGTAGCGAGTTTGTCGACTCTTATGATTTCCCCCTTGTGGTAATCCATCACGGGAATGATGGGGATTGGATAGGTGTAATGGTTGCTGTCTGGGTTTCCATTTCGCGTGTCTTTCCCGAAACACAGACCCTGCATGTAGCGGATAGCAGGGTCGTCATGATCGAGGCCACCATACGGCCAAGGGTCAATCTCAATGACAAAGCCCTCCGGTAATTTGAACTTCGATACCGCTTCTTGGAACATTTTTGATTTCATGCATGCCTCATTGAGGGACTTAAATTCCTCCCTGCACATTGTTAATAGCGTGCTCTTAGAACAAAAACTAGACTAGGCTTCGCTGAGAAACGGAAATAAAAAACATGTTCTTACAATGTAAATGAAGGCTGCTTTGTGCCATCATAGACCTGGCGAGATATTTCCTTCTTCAGACCCAAGTCCACGGTTGACTCCACATACTCATGGCTCTTGTTTGCCTTGATTGTATCATATTGTACCTCTGCCAACCTTGGTGGTCGGGGAGTAGATGCAGAAAGTGTTCCGCCATGTTCGGCCGTGAGGAAGCTTGTCAAGGCAGCTTTGGGGGGCTCTTGGAGGAAAATAGAGCGAAATTGAATCAAGATACCGGGGTTTGCCTTCACGATAACATCCCGAGCACAATGGATCTCGGTTGCTCGAAGCTGTTCTAGTGGGTGAGGGAATGACATCATGAATTATATAGCCAAGGTAGCACAGCAGCAAAGCGGTCAAATTGAATAATCATGCAATAGAGCTTCCAGGAACGAAGACACAGACTCAGAGACAAGAAGTGATTTTATACTTCCGTCAGAAACAAGAGCTAAGCAGCTCGATAACCAAAGTTATACCGTATTGGATGAGGAGCGGAGAGGATAAAAGAGGTCTTATAAATAGCGCGGAAACAAGTAGAGGCCACTTAGAAATCTAATCTTGATAGGGCGATAGATACGAAGACAGGGCGCGTGGTGCGGAATTGAATATATGACCGAAAGCAGCCACAGAGTTCAAGGCTGACCGGTTTCGGGTAAGAGCGCCGGCAAGTTGATATCGAGCTTCTAACAGACTTTGTATCTCAACTGTTGAAGATTGGTCTTCTCTGATCATCTGATAAGATCGGGACAGAAACACGGTTTGAAACGCGGGAGCATCAAGGCGTCACCAGGTATATTTGGTGTTTATAGAGCAGGCTTGGGATGACTCCTATTTTATGTCTCGGCAGAGAGGTATCAGGTATCATCAGATATCAGGAGAGTTGGTGAGGGGAAGGTTATAGTTAGACGCAGGGATGACCGGTTATGCTCCATCGCCGCCGCCGACATCCACGGGCAGCCGAGCCAATAACCGCCGGATAAGATAGGAAGGAATACGGAGTCCTGATAACGCCGTCCCGCATTTCTTGGCATCTATCCTCTGACTAATTCATGCCACTGCACGCGACTCCAACGCGCGACATCCATGAATCCAGATATTATTTGATATCCCACTCAATGCCCGAAGCTGGGGGTGCTGCGTTCCAGGACAAGCAAAGAATGGCACTTGCAGGAATGTATCTGCTTGACCGATATTTAGGCCTTTAACAACTACAGCATCTCTCTACGACATCCCCTCTCCGTTCCCCTAATTCCACCGTAAAGCCATGATGAAGCTCGAAGATTCTCCTCATCAATACTATACGGATTCACACGAATTATGGGACATACTTAGTTACAGCATATGCTGATGAATGGCCCGACGTGCTTGCGTGCGAGCCCTTTCCGAGCTCCCTCCTGCGGCCACTTATGGATCTTCTTTTGACGATGCCGGACTTCCCCACGAAGCCCTATTCTCATATATTACCTTCCCTCGAAAGAGCAAAGGTTTCAGTGAAAGACTTGGTCTTGCTTGACCCGCTGGAGATTGCCAAACAGGCAAAGGTGGACGTGACGGATGTGCGCGTCCTCGCTGGGAACGTGATCAATGCGCTTCATCGAGATCTTGGATTGGACAGATGTCAGGAGAGGATAAGCGAGAATGGGAACACGGAAGCTGCTGTGCGGCGTGATGAAGTTGAGGAAGTCCATGGGGAGCAAACCGCCAAGCAAGGCCATAGACTTCAAGAGCTCTCATTTATCAGCACATTGGACCCTGTTCTAGATGCGGCTCTCGCGGGCGGCATCTCAACTGGCTACGTAACAGAGTTGGCAGGAGAGAGGTAATACTGTGTCCTGCATTTAAAATATATGATAATCGGTACTAATTTTGGCTGCCATCTACAGTGGAAGTGGTAAAACTCAGTTCCTTCTTCACCTACTGCTTTCTGTCCAACTTCCGCCGCCATATGGTTCTTCTCGAAAAGCGCTGTATCTGTCAACCGAGTCGAATCTACCGACAGGCAGATTGTCACAACTTGTTGAGGAGCATCCTCTACTTTCTTCTCTACCAGAGGGCGTTCCTCAACCATCCCTGGAAAATATACTGTCGATAACTACAATTGATCTTGAGTCCCAAGATCACATTTTGAACTACCAGATTCCCGTTGCTACACGCCGCCACAATATTGGTCTCATCGTTATTGATTCTATAACCGCCAACTATCGCGCAGAGAGTGATTTGGATAATGTAGCTGGCTTACTAGCTCGGGCGTGGCAGCTCAAAAAGCTTGGCCACTTTTTGAGGAACTTAGCTGTCAAAGAAAATATCGCCGTTGTTGTCGCGAATCAAGTGTCCGATCGAATTCAGATTGATGATGTTTTATGGGCGGATGAACCTGAGCCGCCTACCCGCATATTCCCAAATAAATTTCCCCAGCAGCAGTCGCCCCGGCCAGAGCCGGCTTCTCTCGAAAAGCACATTACAGATGCCCCCGAAGCTCCCCGTTCATCCCCATTGCAACAGCTTGAGCTTCCATCCTCTCCCATTCCCTCTCCTGCGGCCGATGGTGAAGACGACTCTTTATCGTTCAGTGTTCTTGACCTCTATACGCTTTTGAAAGTCGACTACCAGCGACCATTCTTTACTGGATGGGGTGATACTCACGAGTCGACTCTTGGTATTATGGACTCAAATTCGGCTCCCGAATGGAAAACTCCCGCACTTGGCATTGTCTGGACGAACCAAATCGCTTGTCGTATTGTACTAAAGATGGAGAACGTTCGAGTTGCGGTCAAAGACATTGAAGGTTACAGTAAAGAATCGGGTTCGAATGCCGTCCTTTCCGTCCCATCTGCCCACAGTGCTTCTGATGCTTGTGGTTCTGCACAACGCGCTGAAGGAGAGTCGTCTGCGCCCTCAAACCCTGAGCTTCCTCAAAACAACTTGTTTTTGGACACGGAATCTGCGGAAACAAAAGCTAGTCGAAAAGAGACTCCTGAAAACCAAAAACTGGAACATGCAAAGTCTGCGGCCGAAACTGGTGATGGGAATCCCTTTATTCCTGCTTCATCGTACCGTAAACGGCGGACATTTCAGGTTGTATTCTCTCCTTGGACGTCTGGGGACCCAAATCAAACCCTAAGCCAAGATGAAACGGGAACAATCGCAGAGGATGAAATGGTTGAGTTTGATCCCACCGTCGACGAGGTTCTTTACGAAATTTTGCCAGGAGGGATACGGGGTATAAATCAAAATGGCGATGGCTGAAATTGTACAAAAATTGATACCGCCGGTTCATCTTCATGGTGCCGTATCTAATGGGATTGCAATGCGTCCGCTGCCGAGTTCAAGAAGTTCTTGTGGTGCGTGTACATTGTACAGAGGGGTCCGCAACACCGACCCACGAAAGAACTACATCGCTTCTTTCAGCATGGCGCCAATCAAGGAGCTAGCACATGATGCCTATTCCTGCATTGTGCCCAACAGATTCAGATGACGCTGCATAGCTCATGCCTGATAGAGCCATGGGACTACCCAGCCTTTAGGTGGCTCCGATATATATGAAGTTGGAAAAAATGGAAGCCACAACGTTCCGTAGCCTCGCTGCCATTTGGCTCTGGTGGCAGCACCTTTAGAGCTACGGTAGTTGCGAAAGTCCATGTGTCTACGGAAAAAGCAGAGCACTGTCCACAGCTGCCCTTGGCAAGAATTGGAAATATTCGGTTGCGATAACATCTCAGTGGTCACTACAACTTCTCGAGGGGCCAGTATAGTAACTCTCAAATAGGACCTCGGGATGGATGTCGTCCACAGCCTAGTCATCTTTTACGTCAAAGAGGGAGGGCAACCTCGTAAATGCACAAACTCTAATGGTGCCGGAATCAGACAAGTTTTGCGAGATGTGATCTTGAGGAATGGACATCGTCAGGAGCTTGACGTCGAAGTCTGTGTCCCTAACTATGCCAAAATCTCAAGGGAATGGAAATATGGCATTGGCTGATTCTTGTATGACGGGGTAATTGCTGTCCCTCTTTGGTCTTTCATGTCTTCAATTACCAACAAACTCAACAAATCCAACAATCCGTCATTTACACGGCCGCATTTCATCCATGTATGTAGCGCCGTGAATGCCAATCAAATATGGCTGTCCGAATACGACGAACTTGGGCTTTTGTAGCGTAATATAACGGCGCCGCCCTTGTATATTTTTGAATGGTGGGATATTCAGTGCGCGAGATATCACATGCAATTCCTGGGCGATAGCCAGGATTACTTCTAGGCGCGAAAACCCTGACCACTACGCAGTAGGTTTCAATAAAAACTACTGTGGCCGTGAGTCACGCCATCGAAAGCTCCGTCGTTTTTTTAGCGCATCCTGGCCGAACTGCAGCCTGCCTGGATAGGATTGCGCACAGCCACACTTTGAAAGCTTCCGTTTCTTGCATCTTAATTGTTGATTTCCCTTTCATTTCGTTGCCAGATAGAAGACAAATCAGAAAATCATGGCACATCTGACCGATCTCCCTGCAGAACTGCTCATTCAAATTATCGATCTACTTTTACCTTCGGAAATCGTTCAAGTTCTGCAAGCGGTGAAGGGACTCGCCTGGCACATAACGCCTCAGCATGTCCAAATACAAGATAAAAGAGGAAGGACAATTTTACATTATCTGGTTACCAGTCAAGGGGACGTCCATGATGTAATGAAGCAGATTCTTCTTTCCCAGAAGTTAAACTGCTCAATTCCCGATATCAGCGGAGAGACGCCTCTACTCCTGGCTGCTCAAAACCGAGACGAGAAGGCCGTCGAGTTGCTTCTTCAAGCTGGGGCAGATATCACCACAGTATATGCAGGTGGAAACAATATAATGTTTCAAATCCGCCATTTTCTTAATGAGCGGATAACAAGGTTGCTTATCGGTGCTGGAGCGGATATCTCCTGTCGCGATCATTACGAAAATAATACAATGCTGGTTTATGCTATACAATGTCGGGAACAGGGAGTCGTCCGAGCCCTCCTCGAGGCAGGTGCGGATGTGAACGCCCAAGTAAGAAGGGGACTTGCATGGATGCATGCCATATTCGAGGACGACAACCAAATGGTCCAGCTGTTTCTTGAAGCAGGCGCCGATATTCATTTCAAATTGAGCAGCGGGCGAACTCCTTTAATGGCGGCAGCCTCAAGAAACAGGTACCAAATATTGCAGACTCTGTTGGATGCTGGAGCTGCTCTTTCTGCGCAATGTAATGAGGGATTTACTGCGCTCCACATCGCAGCTCAGCAGGGGCATGAAAAAATAGTTCGCCTTTTGCTTGATGCTGGAGCTAATATACACCTTTTAACAACAAGAGGGTGGTGTTTAAGTGTGCTGCATTTGGCTGCCGCTGCTGGCAGTGCGAATATCATCCGAATGCTGTTAGATGCTGGTGTAGACATAAACGTCCGTGACAGCGGAGGGAGGACAGTACTCTCTGCAGCAATCGCAGAAACTCCCTTTTCCTCAAATGACGTGTCCGTCGTTAAATTGCTCCTGGATTCAGGGGTTGACCCGTCGGCCAAAGACATCTCCGGGCAAACCGCCTTACACGAGGCTGCCTTACGGAGCCTGGATGGAATAGTCAAACTACTTATTGAGGCCGGCGTCGACGTATCGACCACTTGCCGTAAAGGCATGACGGCATTACACTACACAGCTATGAGCCAAGGGATATATCCACGCAGAATGAAGTCAGCTCAACAACTTTTGGGAGCTGGTGTTGACCCTTCTGTCCGGAACACAAGAGGGCTAACAGCTCTCCACTTGGCAGCGGAGTACAAACAGGATGGGATACTCCAATGTCTTCTAGAGGCTTCAGTTGATGTATCTGCCATCGACAACCGCGGACGGACTGCACTGCACATTGCTGCTCAACAGGACTGGTATAAAGTTCAGGACCTTATATCAGCTGGAATTGGTGTTTCTGTGCGGGACAATCGCGGATGGACGGCACAGAACCACGCTGCCAGGTGGAAATTTCATTCAATAGCGAAAATAATACACGATGCGGAAGTCGCAGCAGACCCCGCCGTTCTCTCTCAAACGTGTCTAGGGCTTTCCATGTCAGACATTGATAGACAGCCAGTCGCTCTTATCCTTGATCAGAACTTGCGACATTTGCATACAAAATGCCACCGGTCAGGAACTACCCACTGTCTCACCGATGTGATACAAGACCTTTGCGTCATTGGCGATGTGAAGAGAGTCAGAGTACTTTTCGAGACTTGGAGGGCTGAGATGCCGAAAGCAGTACCATTCTCGGATGTTTTGTCCTATAATGTTGTCCAGGAAGCCTTGATCATAGCTGCCAGGAATCGCCACGCTGCCATTGTAGCATATTTTCTAGGATTAGGCGTTCCCATCACTTACATGGTGGTAAGGGCAGCAAGGGATGGTGGCTCCACAGAGATATTCGATGTTCTGCTAGACCATGGATGGGATATTAATACGCAACAACCGCGAGACATCTCTGATGTGAGTAGAATCATTGGCATTGAAAATTGCCGAATTCGTTGAAAAAGTGCGTTACATACCTAGAGAATTCTTGTCTGACATGCATGTTAAACCAGGTTGTGTATCGGGCACAGCTCACTGATCAAATGGCACCTCGACCACGGGGCAGATACATCATTGAGAGACTCCAACAGAAACAATGTACTCGAAACCGCAGCCGTGTACGGCGATCTCAACACCGTTAAGCTCCTCGTCGAATACGGCAACATGAAGCTGAAAGACAGCAGTGCTCTGATTAAAGCGACGGGATTTCGAGGGCCGGCGATGGAGGCTTACGGCCCAAAACCAAACTGGGTTGAGCTTATGAGATATCTTCTGGATCGTGGAGCCGATGTCAATCGAACTGAAGACCTTTGGGGCCGTGCTTGGCATGGCGCGATTGATGTTGGCTCTGACGAGCAACTCCGCTTGCTTTTGGGGAGAGGGGCAGATCCAGACATTGAAGGTGCCTTCATAGACTTGGGGCACCTCGCTTTCATACTGCGCGATGACTGACAGCTGATGAATCGTTAATCATTGTTTCCACCTCACGGTTGGGAATTTACATAGTCTCCATTAGACGTGCAGTTTCTATACAGAACGGCGCTTGTATGTCCACTAAACAGGATCGAAGTAAACCAGTAGCTCTCCTTTCCTTCTCTTTCCTTTCCCTTCATTATTTTCCCGTTACAGACAAAGAAGCAAGAAGATACAGTGGCAGTGGAAATGCGGGTACAAGAACAGCTCCAGGCCGCTCCGACAAGCCCGCTGGAGTAACCACAGACGTGCCGGATGCGGGGTTAGGGGAATGAAACATGATGAATGGCAGGGATTCAGAATCAGAATATAGAGGATAATAATACCCAGTCAAGACACAAATGAAAGAGACACGAAGGGTAGAACAGCCAGACAAAGCAAGTGACCTTCTTTCCCGTCTCCTTTGTACGGTCTTCGAAATGAATACATAAATACTAGGAAGAGTCTCTGCTTTTGTGCCATGATGAGTGTTGATACGATCCCTCCCTTTTCCTTAATCCCAAAAGCCATAGTGCCAGGTTTGCATATCTGGATATATGAGGCACGTATTTGTTGAAAAACTTGGATACTTCCCCCCTCCCCTTTATTTTCAACATGTCCTTCTACTTGCTTCTACCTTTCTTTTCTCCTCTCATCCATCAAAAGCAGACAGCAATATATTGAAGCCAGTTTATCACCACACTGGAGCTTTTCTCCTATTGGATAAATGCACAGTTTCAGAACTCTGACGAGCAAAACGACTCGGTCACTTTAACCTGATGAGATGTTAACGAACCACCTACCTACCTACTTTCAATTGACTGTGTGACACATCCAGGATGACGTACCGACAAGCGCAATGCAGTGCCTGCAAAGAACAAAATAAAGGCAAAAAGGTCAAAGATTTCGATATTTTTTATTTTTTATTTTTTATTTATTTGGGTTCATTCTCTATTTACCACCACAGTCCGCCAAATTTATCATTATCTAACAATTTTACAGAAGCATTCCCCCAATGCCAATTTTCCTATCCCGTTTCTTCATCAGGCCAGCAAGGATGCAAGGTGCGGGGGACATTGGATTGAAGAACATGAGATTTGAGAAAAATCAGCAAGAGTGTCCTGCGAGAATTTTGGAGGGGAAAAACAAGAAAAGAGGGGTAAATATTAATAGGATGATCCAATACAAAACAACTCCAGCAGGAAAGCGAGTCTATTAAAGATAATGGGGTTTTTGATGTCAGTTGGTTCTCTCTTCGCCCATGCACAACAAGCGCAATTCTCAGTAAGGCTGGAGCGGGACGAGTCCGTCCTTTTTCGACAGGATACAAAAGACGATAGGTGAGAGAGGCCCGAAAAGATCACTTGAGTACCCTGCATGCTCAAACACGCAAACACGAAGACGAGGAAGGATCTAAATGTGATTTTATGACTATTCTCGATCCTTCAAAAAAACCTCAGTTTTCCTGCAACACGGCATGTGGAGGAAGAGGAGGTGCCTCGTTCAAACTTCATCGAGAGGGCCGAATTGACGATGAGAACCAGCATGAATAGAGAATGCTTGCGAGGAAATCAAAACCAGATTGCTGACGAAGCACTCCTGACGCCCGAAGAATGGAGAGAAAAGGAAGGTCTTTCGAGATAAAAATACCGAAGCGTTTGATGCGAAATATTAACATCAAAAGAAAGGTCGCGCGCGAGGATTTCATGTCTTCGTCAATTTTTCTCTTCTGATAGCCGAGAAGGTATATAAAGTCTTTCGCGAGTCGGGAAGAAAAAAAGGGAAAAAAAGAATTATCGGAAGAGAAGAGCCAAATATCCTCCCATTATTTATATAAAGAATGCCCTTCGATCTATTTTTAATCCGAAAAGAAGGAAAGAAAGCAAAACGATCTCTATGTTTTAAAAGCTTAGGAGGACTTCATAACAGCGGGCTTGACACCGATGTTGTTTCGGTTCCGGAAGAAATAAACGTGCTCTCCTTCACCCTTGGCGCCTTCGCATGGCTCGACCCAGTGGCAGGTTCTAGCGCTCCTCCACAGAGACTTGATGAATCCGATGCTGCCCTCCTGGGTATCCGCACGGTAGTGTTTGCCCATGACGGGCTTGATGGCCTCGCTGGCCTCATCTGCGTTGTAGAAGGGGATTGTGCTAACGTAGTGGTGGAGGACGTGGGTTTCGATGATACCGTGGAAGAGGTGGCGGCCAATGAAGCCGAACTCACGATCGATGGTGGCAGCAGCGCCACGGGCGAAGGTCCAGGCTTCAGACTTGTAGTGGGGGAGGCTAGGATCGGTGTGCTGAAGATAAGTGATGGCAACTGAAGCATTGTTAGCTAACAAATTTAAAGCAGGCAGCAATTAAGAGTGAAGACGAGAGAATTATACATACCCAGCCAGTGGTTGACCCACAAGTACGGCAGAACATACCACACCGCGAGGTTTGCCCAGCCAAAATTCTTGCCAACAAAGTACAATGCGGAGCCAGTGAGCATCAAGCCCAGATCGCTCATAAGGATGAGTGGGATGTGTTTGTTCTCGTACAATGGGCTGAACGGGTTGAAGTGGTTGACGCCAGAAAAGAAGCCGTTCTGCTTGCCCTTACCACGGCCTTCGGGCTGGCGCTCATGGTTGTTGTGGCCGGTAACGTTTGATAGGAGATACATGGGCCATCCGAACAGCTGTTGGAGGATCATATGGGTAGCTGTTTGGATAGGAGTCTCCTCCAGCAGCTCGTGCAACTCGTGGGCGAGATATCCAAACCGCGAGGCATAAACCTCTCTTGTCTTTGGGACGAAAACCATATCCCGGTCAATGTTACCGGTAGCCTTGTGATGCTTGCTATGGGAGATCTTCCAGGAGAAGTATGGCACCAAGAGAGCGGAATGGCAAATCCAGCCTACGGTATCGTTCAGAAGTTTCGATGGGGAGAAAGCTTGATGTCCGCACTCATGGGCCATGACCCATAGACCGGTTCCAAAAAGCCCCTGGACGAAAGTATACAGACCCCACAGACCAGCACGGACAGGGGTGGACGGGACGTTCTCCGGCGTGACATAGTTGTGGAAAAGGTAGAAAGTTCCCGCCAATGCAGCAATATCTCTCACAACGTACGAAAGACTTCGCAGACCGCTTCTCTTGAAGCAATGGGCGGGGATGGCGTCCCGGATTTGCTTGATAGTGAAGTCTGGGATCTCGAAGGGGTTTCCGTAGGTGTCAACCAGTTTGCCGGTGTCCTCCTGGACATCTGAAGCCATTGACGACAAGGATGTGGAGGAAGGGGAGGGGCGCAAGCTTTCGCTTGGGGAAACGCATGTGGAGCTCTCCGTCGAGGAGTCTGTAGGGGCATTTCGGTTGAGCGCCATGCGCTGGGGAAGAGCGGTAGAGGACATCTTTATAGGTATTTGGCGGATTGACCAAGATATAACTAGGTCAAAAAGGAGGGCGGGAAAGAGAGTGTCGATGAATAACACTAGGGACTGAGGAATTGGACTAGGGAGATGTCGTCAACGACGGTGCGACGGGCTTCTTCCTATTGTCTGAATGTGTTCAACTACAATCCTGGTCAGCTTACGGGTTCCTGGGACAAGCAAGGGGGGACTGTTATGAGATACAACAGCACTTACCGCTCAACTGGGCTGTCTTCCTGTATGTCACTAGGGTGTCCGCGAGTCAAGGAACGGCAGAGGACGAAGGCTTCCCGTGGAATGAGAGAAGGGGGATGCGGAGGAGGAGGGTGAGGGTGAGGGTGGGAGAAAAGAAGGATGGAGAGCGAGAGGTGAGGTGAGGAAGAAAAGCGAGAGAAGAAGAAGAAGAGGAAGAAGAAGAGCGGAAAAGACAGACGATGTTTTATTTCTCGGCCTTTTTTTTTGTTTTTTTGATCTCTCTTTTTTTCGTTCTCGCCCGCAGACGTCTTTCTTCTCATGCGTATTTTTGCGGTTCGCCTGCTCGCCGATTACAAGCTGTGGTTCTGCCAAGACAGACCGGTATAAATCAATGCCGTATTGTCATGACAATGTCTGTAATATTACATATACTTATCGAGTTGCCATCAGACACGCTGTCATTATTCCATATCAATTACCTATTTCCTCCAAGGCTCAACACGCAAGGCATATGCTTTCGACATTTATTACCACTATCCTTGAACAACTCAGGATATCCTCGAGACCGTTAAGTGAGCTATGGTCAAGCGCCTCTAGCCAGCCATGATATCCCTGCTGGACCGCTGACAACACGCATAGCCAGCTGAGGACTAAAGATCCCATTTTTGAGCAACACACTGCAGCGGCGAGTCAGAATCGAGAGATGCAACATTCTGCCTGTGCGGCTCTAGCCACAGAAACTCTGCACAGTGCAGAGTTCAGAGTTGGAGGGTTCAAGGTCGGGTTGGAATGCCACCTCGCGCATGTGAAGGCATTGCTTTTCAGCCAGCCCACTTGTTATAGTATAGATTCAAGGTGAGAGAAGTCAGACAGGATTTCCAGAATTTCCATGAGATTTAACTTCACCTTTTTTGAGTATATCGACCAGTTGAGCCTGGGGAATTCATAATTCTGATCGATAATGATCACGAACTGCCTTCACTAATAAGCCTATTCCCTCCTCTACAACCCGCGCCGCAGTTCTTACCCACACCCCTGAGATATCTACCTACAGTATGCCATGCTGTGCGCTAGAGACTCTCAGAGCATATTCAGACATGCCAGCCCTGCGGATAGTTCTGAATTTGCAAATTGAAGGTGACTGTGAAATCAACCCTCATCGCGTTCTGAAAGATCGTTACCAGTACATCCAGGTACCTTACAATACGCTCAGGAACGGGTTTTCCTAGCGCCATTTTTCTGCCAGATATTATTTTATTCTTTTTTGCCGCAAGAAATTATTTGCCAGCTCCTCTTATGTAGACTGTCTCCTTTCTTCTTGAGCTTTGCTGTATCAATCAGGTTTGGCTTGATATCCACTTCGAAATGCCTGCCATGGCATGATCCACAACGGGAATGCGGGACTTGCAACCGAAATGCAGACGGAATTAGATCTTCAACTGGCCCAGGATATCATCGCAAGGGCTTCTGTCCGCAAAACAACTTGTCAAACGTGGATAATGCCATTCATCGCAGTATGCAGTTTTCCGAAATCAATGCTCACACAATTTTTTCACATTGGGAAAGATGAGGGGGTCTTGTATAAGTTGTATTGAGGATTTGAGAAATTTCAAGAATGAAATAGCGCCGATGTCGTGCATCGCCAGAAACGTGCTGTGCCGGGATATCTCCATTCACCGCCTTTCATTCCAGCCAACCACAGAGCTCCCAACCGAATCCCAGATCTCTCTCAGAGTCTCTTCGCCTTACGAACGGGACAAAAAGGTTGAGCTACTGCCAAGCGCCACGCTGTGGGCTTGGTACTGTACCTGGCACAAATCAGGTACCGAAACGTTACGGAAGGCGAAAAATTACAATATCAAATTACGGACTTTGGCGGCGGATCATCCAGAAGAGCAGATATCGGCGCCCCCTGATTGGGACCGGAGGAGAGGAACTCAAGAAAAAGCGCCATACTGCAACAGAAATACTCTGCAAAATTAATATTTTCAAATACCCGATAACGGCAGGGAGTATTCTCCATCGTCAATTCTTCTCCAGGGACCAGGAGGGCAAACCTCCCCTCTCCAAACAATCCAAACAATCCTACGCCACGATGCATCTGACACCCTACTCGGTGGCATGTGATAGCGTGCGAGGTTACCAGGCCCGAGCAAGGCGTTCTTCAGGTTTGATGAGCCCGAAAGAAAGCATATGATAGATGCGATTATTGACGGAGTCTCCCGACTTCTTGTTGCAACCGCGCGCAAGGGCTATGTCTGACAGTAGTATATAACGAACATCGGCAGCAATAACAATAACAGAATTTCTACGTATAAAAGGTAAAAGAGAACAAAGTCCATTCTTTCCCATCCTTCACGACTACACCGTACGAGCAGATGTCCGCACGTTTGACTATGATATTGAACCGTCCCCGCATGGCGCCACAGTACATACAAACAAGGCAAAGATCCACTTCTCGATAAATTCTGTTGGGGTAGACCAGCTGTTTTGTTGAGGTAAAGGGAAAAAGCAAAAATTAAAGTGAACAAGGTTATTTCGGTTCCACAAAAGCTTCTTTTCTTCCATCGCGCCTTCCTGAAACTGCAGGCATGTGATTGCTGAAGCATGTCATGTGATTATCTGAGTTATCTGATCAAATCACTGATGAGATTGATAAAAACTGAAAGCAGGTTCTTCTACGCAGGGAGCCGAATGTTGAAAAAGATACTATTATGAATCTACGGGCTCTCAAAATTCCCACGTCCGGCATTCGGTTGGTCCAAGGGATACTTAGTTATCTGTGTGAACTTTTGCTGAGCCATTTGTCTACATCCTTTACAATCATTGATGTTTGCAAATATATTTCTCAACCCCCTGAAGTTGCTCAAGATATGTAATTGCAACGCAATAATTTAGCGTTGTCAGCGAAAGCGCATTTTCCTTGAAACCGGTACGCCCTCTGCGAATCATGATTCTACTTGGCTGCACCTGGGATCTACTGACTATGCCCCAGGTTTTGCCGGGGTAGCGCGGGTGGGGTGGAGAGTGGCAGCGGCAACAGATATGTACTTGCAACTGCCAACCAACCTTGGATAGAAATCGAAAAAGAAGCCGTAATTCGAAAACCTGTAAATTGGAATCCGCTAATACGGATCAAGCCATATACAGGACGAAAAAAGAAAAAGAAAACCATATGGCCAATGTATATCATTATCCTGTGAACCGTATCCACCCACCACCTCTATTCTCGGAATTATGAGGAATATCCAACTTTAGCTCGCCACCCCAACCCTCCGTTCAGACTCGATCAGCCAACTCCCACCCCCAGCCCCGCCAGAAGCATCCAAACTAACCGTAGTCTTCTTCAAATTAGGCGACACCAGCACAGTCTCCGCATGACTCTGATAGTCGACTTCACAGGGCACCTGTCGCCGTTGTGCAAGCGAGATTGCATCCGGGTCGTCAGACGTCTGGGTAACAAACGTCTTGATCTCCAAGCCCGGTAACAATAAATGTCCAGATCTCTGAGGGAGTAGCATGATGGTGAACGACCGGCTCTCGCCTTCTTTGGCAGTGAAGTTGCCCCGTCTGCGGCCGCCAACTAGCCATACATCTGGGTTGACGAGGATTTCATAAGAGAATTCTAGGTTTGATTCGGGCTCTCGGTTCTCCACAGGACACCACCGTCGTGTGTGGTGTATGGTTAGCGTTGCGGGAATCATTTCGCCTACTGTGGCGTTGTTGTAATTGTTTGTTTTGGGAATGGAAAAGTTGGCGGTGTGTACGATTTGATTTTCGGGGACGTCGACCGGGATGATTATCTGTCTGTTGGGAATGTTGGTGCTGACGTCAGGAAGTGATAAAATGGGGTGTTGCTTTGCAGTTGCGTTAGTATCTAACAATTTATTTATGTCATCTAAGTTTGGGATCTGAGCTTACCGTATGCCACTCCTTCAACCATGAGTTGACCTCTTCCCCGAATTTCACGCCCAATGAGCCAGTAACAGTGCCCCACTGGACACGCTCAAACGGCAGCATCTCTATCTCCCTAATTAAACTTATAGTTTCAAAGTCGCTAGCAGTCCACTGAGAGCGAAATGCTTCGAGCAGACGAGGGGTCAAGAGTCGCGCCAATTGTCTGAATTTACTTGATTCTATATCCCGCATGAATTCGCCCTCAATGACGTGCAGGCACTCTTCATCGAGACAGGCAAAATCAATCTTAAGTGCAAGGGTACGTTTCGAGGCATCTGCTTCTAGAGGTTTGTCCCCTCGCGGTATAATCTTGTACAGCAGCGAGGCAGGTTGCTTGGGGAAAACATCAAGAATCTCCCCATGATGCATGCTGGGCTGAACCTCATATACATCTGAACTGGGGACTTCGCAGTCCAAAATTCGAAGTGGTGTCACCATAGCTGGACTGATCGTAAATCTGGACATCAAAGAGTCGTCTTTGAACATGTCCTGAACATTGACACTCAACGGTAATGTCGAGATGATTGAGGTTGCGGAGAAATAAGAGAATTGGCCATCAGAGGTATCATAGATAACCTCCAGACGTGCAGACAAAGACATTTGATCATCCTCGATGGTATAAGGAATACTCAATCTGGCCGACGAGTCTGGCCCAAATTCCGTGAAATCAATCTGGCCCGATTCTGCATTTCCCTGCAATTTCATAGCGCCAGCTACGACGCTAGCCTCTGTAATTCGGAGCCTAAGCCCAGCAGTAGCAGGCTTTATGCGCAGAATACCCTTGCCTATATTATTCCAACCACTCTTTAGTTCAACTTCTATTGTTCGAAGCTCACTCAAGTTGATATGATAGGGAGGCGAAATCTTAGCCTGAAGCCCCTTGCTGGGAGGATAGCAAAATACAAAGGGGCGCTCATCCTCGTCGTCGGATTCTTCTGCGGTAGGCTGCAGGAGGCCTGGAGGGAATGAAGGTGGCAATCCATAGTGTTGCACAAACAGGATATTTCCGACGCGTACCTCGATGCGATCGACCATGTATTTTCCGTGAACCGAAACCTAAAATTAGCGTCAGATTAGTATGTTCGGACATTTTAAAGAAAAAGAACCATCGCTAATGGAACTTACAAAAGAGTGCAAGAGGATTCTCGAGGTAGTCGACTTCACCACGACATCATCCTCATTTTCGAGCCAAATCTCACTGCTATGAACATCGCTTGAATTGACAAGCCGCAATTTTACGCTATCCACTTCAATGTTATTTCCAAGAAGGAATCTTAGGGAAAGCTGCACCATGATTCCGTCCTTGTCCTCAAAAAGATGAATTGTCGGACTGATATCTATCCCGCCGAAAAAGTTACTGAGTGGAATAGAAAATCCCTTGGACAAATTGCGCGATGTTTCGAATACATCCTTAACGTAGTTTAAGACCATGGAACGGGCAGCTGGAGGGAATGAGGACGGTGCAGCAGAGCTTATTCTCTTGCTTTGAAGAGCAGTTGCCTTCTGCCCGGACTGTGCGACTCCAGCATAATTTCCAAGAAGTTTGAGAAGGACGCGGACATAATCATCCTTTTTATCAAGCTGTTTCAGGCATCTTCCGTATAATTCAAGCATTGTGCCTTCCAAAACGCCCCAATGGTTACTGGCGTAGAAAGGGGCCATTTGGTGAAAGTATGCAGCGGCAGTAGAGTAGTCGCCTGCGCGGTACCTTAAGACTGCAATGTCTGCCATTGCCATCTCAGCCGATCTTGTTCTATTTGCTGCAACGTAGTGGCGGAATATTTGGTCAGTTAATGCCTCATATATAGAACCGTATCGTTTCGCAGATTTGGTGGCTGTCCTCAAAAGTGGATTCTCAATCCCTTGTATCACGGGCGAGGATTTTTGGCTAGCTGCTGAAGAATCCTGTGGTTCGTCCTCTTCTTTGTCAAGAGATACTTCTTTCAGTCCGATGACCACGGATTCATTCTCATCGTCAAACAGCAAGCTTAGATCCCGCCAGTTCTTGGCCCAACCATGGCGTCGTCCGATGTTTTCCAGTGTACGTCGCGCATAGAGGAATAGGTCTCCACGAGTGGATGCGAAATCCGACGCCCCAGTCCTGGGCTGCATTGCGCTCTCTGATTTCAAAGAGGCTAGCGGAGCTCTGGTCTGTCCAGGGTTATACATCCCCGGTGACAAGATTTCCTGACTTGAAGGCCGGCTGCTGATGAGAGTATTAGCAGTGAGCGAGCTGGACCGCTTTGGAACACCTGGTCGTGTATCGGCAACAAAGTTTGCAAGTACAGACGCATTCACGAGGTCCCGTGTATTCCGAAGGGACGCCGTTGGGATATCAAGAGAGTCGGTGGCGGATTGAATCAGCACCTGAGAAACAGCGGAATAAGTCCAGGTGAATACGATATTGTCGACCACCTCGGCTACACTTGACCCATCGTAGCTATGCTGTAGATCGTCTAGGCCAGCGTACATGTCATTCCGTAACGTCCGCGATCCAATGCTGATGAACTCACTGGCCCTCTCGCACAGTTCCGCAAGTAGAGTGAAATCCACGTTTTCTTTGCCCGACTTTCCCGTAGACTGGCTCTCCGGCAAGTTCGTTTTCCGTATTGAAGGAGCCCTAGCAGCTTTGAGCAGCAAGATCATTTGTCTCGAGAATACATATGCTCGAAAATCAAAAATTGAAATGTTGTTAGCCAAAATCATTTCACGGTATGGTTTTTTGTGCGGGTCGAGAGGAAAATGCTCTTCGTCAAGAGATATGTACGGAGACTCCTCGCTTTCATCGGCTTCATCGTCACTTGCGTCGGTTTCTCCGTCATCCTCGCTGGTATCTTTATCGCCATTGTCGGATATCAAACCAAGCGCCTTTTCAACCTTATCTCTGATATCTTTGGTGTAATTAAGAAATGTCCCGCCGTGCTGGTCCCCCTCAGCGACAAGTTGGTCGCGAAGAGCCGCATCCAACCCAACAGCAAGCTCATCATAACCAACTAACGCATCTTCAAACAAACCAACATGCTCAAATCCGCGCGCAAGGCCCTCCTTCAAAATAAAAAACGTACAGAAGTTCCATCCAGGCAAACTCCTTTGCGAGTCTTTCTGTCGAATATCCTCTTCATACTGACTAACGCGGTAATCAAACGACGACAGAATCGAAGATTTCAACTTCTCGACCATATCCTCAAGTTGACCAGCCAGTTCTGGAGGCCTCTTATCAGCCTCCGTTTTCGGAATGCGCAATTGTACAACACGGTCAACAGCCGACTTTGACGTGCCGTTGAAGTCAGCCTTGAGCTTCTCCAGCACTGTCGTAGAAGTCCTGCCGGGCCATTTCGACGTCGACCCAGACTTCTCTACAGCTTCTGCCGGCCCTGAAACGACGTGTATTACGAGCCATTCGAACGCGTCATGGTTATCCTGCGCACCCGAGCTGCTACTTTGCGGGGGGGTGCCGTGCGCTTTGATCCAATCCCGCACCGCCTTCCTCGCCGTTGACTTGTAAGTGTCATTATCATCGCACGATAGCACGTATAACTTCAAATAAGGAGTCTGGCGAAGGCCTGGTATTTGATGTCTGCGGTGGGACACTGCGCTGCCCGCTCCATCGCTTAGTCGTTTCTGTTCTTCTTCCTTGCTCTGTGCGGGGACGAGATCGATGTGGAGCGAGTCAATGGATCGGAGAGGCCTGGTGGGAGATTTCCAGTGGAGGTTTCGGAGAGGTAAGGTTTCAAGGATTAGAGGTCTGATCGAGGGGAAGAGGCCGGAAGGGTCGGTGTATTCAACTAGAAGCTATGTGTTCAGTTCAATTGCTTCGGCCGCATTTGGGGAAAACAGGAGAGATTGCGAACCGGTTACGTTGGAGCTTGCACGGGGGTTGGCGTCCATGACGTCCGGATATTAAATGCACGAGAGGTTATCATAGTATTCAGCCATTACCCCGTAGTAAGTCTAGAGGAGGTTACGAGGTCCTGGAATATCGCGTTTAGTCTCCGGATGTAGCAGCGGTCCTCCTCCACACTAAGGTCTACACGTAGGGGTCCCAACTACTCTTCTTGGCAGCATCACTTGCCGCTTTAACATTAGCTTCTGGCGCATCCTCAATCGCTCATTTAAATTCATATTGCTAAGTATCAAAACTCAAGTTCGACTGCATCTTTTTAAAGCGTTGAATGGCATGATACTGAGAGAAAGAAGTAGAGTACAGCAAATCACAAATCTTTATTCAAAATCGGGAAATTAAATGACTACCTATCTACCTAAAAAATGTGTATAAAAATACGTAAAAAAGAAAACGACGTTCAGTCGTGACAGAATCGACGATAAATGCGGGAAACAAAAAAGAAAGAGAGAGAAAGCAAAATGTGCTCCTGAATCAGTGTCCGAATTTACAACCGCAAAAAGGAAAAAGGCTTTGAACTCCAGGTAGTTAAAAAGGAAGACATATCCAGCTATAAGCAAATAATAACATCAAAAACATGTAGATCCTTCGAAACAAAAGAAAAGTACCCATCAGCAAGGCATTTCAATCGTGTGGAAAATACCAATTAGGTGAATGTAGTAGCTTTCTCCGCGACCTGCGGGCGATACCGCGCCTTGACGAATTGATACCCCTGAGCGACGCGGTGCCAAATATCAGGAACGAGGTTCTGCAGCATGGCGATGGCAATAACAATGAGGAGCGGAATCTATAAGAGAAAATAATATTAGCAGCTGCACATTGATTTGACATAACTGGCGTAGGCGTATTGCTAAACTTACCCAAATGAAAAAGAGGTTCCGATCGCTGCGGATCCTCTTCATCTTGCGAGCATGTGCCTGTCGCAGCTTCTCCTGTTGTTCACGGGGAATATTCTTCCGCCCAATTCGGACATCTCCAATATCCCTCTGAATTGAAACAGAACTTGCGGATGATTCACCTTCCGAAACCGCCTCGAAATGTTGATCAACTGCTGCCTCCGCAGCAGCTTGAGCCAACGACGATTTCTTAACATCATAATCTTCCTCCGTCTCCTCAATTGGATACAGGTCTTCGTAAGCTGGCGGAGATGTGTTGCCAGTTAGACGGTCCCAGCTATCCTTTACCACAGTAGTTGACCAAGATGTAGTGGGCCGTTGCGGGACGAGGGATGTTATTCGTCGCATCATAGGATGGGTTTGATAATCCGGAAGGGTTGGCATTGGAGGAAGGGCTGGAAGATTGGGGAAGGTCCAGTTGACGCTTTGCTGGAATTGATGGATTTGAGCGGCGAGCTGGTCGCGCCATGCCATGAGTCGCGCAGGAGAAGTATTATTCTCATCTCCACCCTCTGTTTCTCCTTCTGCTTGTGGTAGTACGCCGCTAGGCTGGGCATTGGACTCATGGGGACGTGGGAAATAGAAACTGGAGTTGTTGTCATGATTCGTACTTGCCCTTCGAGATTGAGGGTAGTAGAAAGCAGGGTCAGAGGTTTCACCGGCAGACTCAGATTCATTGCTTTCGCTTTCGAGGTTGTCGGATGAATCCGCCATAGGACCTTCTGAATCACCAGAAGAGCTTTCCCAGGACAAATCCAGTGATGCAGAGCTTGGTCGGCGGCGCAGCGATGGCGTCGAACCGACACTGCGAGATCGGCGGTGTTGAGCAGGTACAAGTACAGCTCGATGGGCTTCCAGCGAGCTTGCAAGATCAGCTGGAGTGAAGTCGCGCAAATTCGTAGCATTCATGTTAGCCCCTGACAGTCGAAGACGATGGACAATGTGAGTGTGCCCGCTCAAAGCGGCTAGGTGCAACGGTGAATTGCCGTTATTATCTTGCACATCCGGGTTTGCACCCCTGGCAAGCAAACCAGCAGCGAACCTGGTCAGCCCGAGAGAAGTTGCGTAGTGAAGAAGAGTCTGCCCTGATGGAGAGCGGCGATTAAACCGGGGTGACCTAGGGCTGTCATCCAGGTCCATGAACTCAAGATATACAAGCATTTTTGCATCCAGATCAGTCATATTCGCTTGCGAATTCGAATTGCCATGGCCTTGTCCATTGCCCTGGAAGCTACCCTGCAAATTCCACATATTACCTGATGCGCCACCCATGATTTGCTGAGCGGTCTGAAAAGCATCCGCCGGGTTCCTCAATTTCTGGCCTAATATACCAAGAGCGACACGGTACATCTGGAGCTCCCGGTCGTCTACATAACGGAAGAAGACGGGTTGTTTTGGAATGATTGGCTGAGACGATGGCTGGACCTGCCCAAAAGTTGGATGCTCATGCTTGAAGACAACTTGCACTGTCCCAGGCTGCAAGGCAGGTGGAGTGAGACAGTTCAAACACTTATCTCCCCAAAACGTTGTCGTTGTTGCCAGCGTATCACCAAACACAACCTCCATTCCGGGGTAGAAGCCGCTTCCTAGCAAAGTCACCTCACTGCCGCCAGTGGTTGAGCCTTCAGATGGAACAAGTTTGTGGATCATCGTCGGCAGTCGATTTGGAGGGTTCGGTGGAGGGATTCCCCAGGCTTGGCTTGACAGAACAGGACCAGGCGCAGCATTTGTAGCAGTTTGAAATTGATTACCAGGTCCAGGACTTCCAGGGCGGCTCGTTTGCGTAGAGCTAGGTGCAGATATCAATTGTTGCTGAGGAGGATTCTCAGACGACTGGGGCCGATCAAGGGGGCTAAAAAACGGCATATCATTATTGTTTGGAGTAGGCGGACCGGTTCCAAATCGCGGCGTCATCGAAGAAGGAATTACAAATGGTCGCTCGGCTTGTCCATTGAAGGGAGGCATCCTGGAGGGTCGAGGGTTCTGCTTATTTGCAGTGGAGTTTGCCACGGGAGCCGCGTTGCGGGGACTTTCTACTTTTGTCATTGTTAACCCGGCGGGAAGCTTACCCGAGCCACTTTGTTTGCGTCGCTTGCTGGACGGTCCTTGAAGATCGTTTGGTGAGGCTTGTCTCGAGAGACTTCGAGGAGGAGCCGCTGCAGGAGAGTTCGATTGTGTGTTTTGTGGTTTGCTCGGTTGCTCTTGAGGGACGGAGAACTGGTTGTTTCGTAGTGCCTGGAGATCCGTCGCAGAATGCGACAACCGAAAAGGGGGCTGTTGAGCTAGTGACGAAGACGCCATGTTTGCGGGGAAAACTCCAGCACCTGGAAGTTGGTGACCTAGTGGCAA
The DNA here is from genome assembly GCA_002573585.1 of Helicocarpus griseus UAMH5409. NCBI lineage: Eukaryota > Fungi > Ascomycota > Eurotiomycetes > Onygenales > Ajellomycetaceae > Helicocarpus > Helicocarpus griseus. The sequence continues at coordinate 202,058 of PDNB01000012.1, read as the reverse complement.
GGTAGTGGTCTGGGCATTGGAATTCGCGGGGGCGTGAGTTTTATGGTCATCAGTGATCATGATCGAGTTTGTTATCGACTGAGCTACGGTGTTATCGAGATGATCTTTAACGGTAAAGATGACCCTAATACATTGGTCAGCAACGGTCCGTGATGCAATTAAAAGTAGACAAATACTCACTGAAATCCCAGCTTCTCATTTTGGTGTCTGCAATAACAAGCGATCCGCATTGGAAGTTCGACCTGCATTGAGCCGGGGGGAGCAGCAGCATTGGCAGGAGACTCAGCACTCCCTGCGACGGTCCTAGTGGGCTCTACCCAATCCTTCAGTTCCGTCGTATTGAAAACAATAACTCGTTTTTCTTCGTCTTTCTGAAACAGCTCGTCTTCCTCTGGCTTCCTTTGCTTCTTGCGTGAAGCCCGCTTTCGCTCTCGCTGAATACACCCGGAGCAAATCTTCACATCAGCGCCGTCCAATGGTGTCTCCTCTTTAGGTTGACCTTCATTCTTAGAATCTGGCTCCACGGGGGTGGGTTGAGGTTCTTCACCTCGTGCTCTGGCAAATGCTCGCTCTAGTTTCTTTTTATCCTGCATAGCACTGGTACAAACGACGTTGGTACGGAGCTCAAGAATTTCTGAGGAACGTCGGGTGTCTGGCTTCGCGAGGAACTTCGGCTTGGAGATTGCATGGCTTGGAAGCCGTAGCTTCTTAACCCCAGGTGGTAAAGGACAGAGAGTGAGTTTGATTGGAATTTGAGTTTCCACACGGGACTTCAAAGACGTTGGATGTACAACCAAGCGCGGTTGACGATAGTTCTCCAAGCCAATGTTTGGAGGAAACGCGGGTGCGGCGGCACCGTTGGTGTGAAATTGAGGAACGGAGGGATGCGCCATAGGATCGAAGTTGAGTTTATGTACCCCAAAATTGAGGCTTGGGGAGAGAGTAGAACTCAAGGGGGAGTTGGCGCCGTTCATGTTGATGCTTCCAAAGGTCTCCTCTAGTTCTGAAGCAGGAGAATGGTGTTCCCATTGACTGGAGCCAGACCGACCTTTGGCCTGAAATACAGGAGGTTTGGACATATCTAATGATCCGTGGAAGTAGAAGGGGTTTGTCGAGGGAGGAAAGTTCTGCAAAAGAAGACATCGGTTAATCTCTCACCTGGTTAACGAAGGGAGAAATGGCAAAACTTACAGATGATGGTGAATTGGATTCCATGACTTGTTGAATCGTATTTGACGGACCTCGAAACACCTTTTTGGGCTGTTGGGTGTTTGTGCTGGGTTCTGGAACAGCCTCCATCTTGAGAGGGCTGGGACTGCTTGCGGCACTATCAAAGTCGAAGGCGGAATTCATAGCCTTATTGCTAGTCTCAAGGTCTGTGTCGAAATTATAATCGCCGTTAAGGGACGGTGTACCATTGCTCTGTCCGAACAAGGGCGAGTCTCCCACTGTAAACTCGTCCAAGCTCGGCCACCCAGGGGTAGAAAACCGTTCCCCTGCTCTGCTATTCTGGCTAAAAACAGCAGAGGTATTCGAATTCACAGATCCGTTCCGGAGATGCCCTGGCGGAGAATCGGCTGAAGAGCTGTGACTCGAGTCTTCCGGAGAATCTGAACGGGTATCGGATAGAGGCGAGTGAGTTGTAGTGAAATTTGCTGCAGAGGGTTGGTGGCCTGCCTTCATCAACCTTGCAGGTGACAAGCAGGAGGCGGACTGAGACGCTTGGGTAGCCGTAGATGGCCGCAAGAGGAGGTCTTCGAAATTTTGTGTCCCATCTGTCGCCGACGAGTCCAAGACAGCCGGATCAAAACAATTCATATCACTATCACCATACGGATTGTCCATGTCGCCGTCAACAATGACCGGTTCGAGATTAGGAAATACTGGCGACGAGGGGTTACTGGGCGGCCACATTGCACTATGGCGCCTATTTTCGCACGAAGCTCAGGGAAACGAAAGACTAACGGGTGGGAAACGGGATACTGTTTGGTCTGATCTCGCGAGGATCGGAGGGTCAGATGTAGGGATGGCGGATTGCGGTGAAGGATCCTAATTAGGCTGAGGTCGCGGGCTCTGAGGTACGATCTGATCTGCTATTGCCCACAAACTAATCCAAAGACAAAAAGCCCTTCTCCAGGCGTAATCAACAGAGGCGAATATGGCAATGAGGAGTTTGGTAGGCAATACGAGCCAAGTCAAAGAAAGTTCGTGAGGGTCAAAGGCTGGACAAGACACCACCATGCGGCAGGGCCGCGGCGGCGATTGCGACTACTCGCAGTTCACAGAAAAGGGAGGGTCGGCAGCGACCTGACCAGGGCCATGATTGTCCGTGAGATTCAAGAAGAGAGATGAGCGCGAGTTGGGACGACAATGTAGACAGCGAGACGATAGTTAAGCATCTCGTCGTCGTCGAAGACGTGCGTCGTTGAGGAACGGGAAAGGCATTTCGGCGCTAGTCCTGATTGGGATGCGCAGCAACCACTCCAGGCCACACCCATCGCTGGGGGAGAGGGATTCAACTTGACAAACAATCTCGGTGGATGGATAATTATTATTCTTTATTTTATGTCTTAACAAAGGTGGTCTACAGACGTTATACTGTTGCTATTATATTGGGCACCCGCTATTTTGTACGCCTTATCCTCGGGGTCTCTGTTGGGCAATAAGAGGGATTGACACAAAACTCTACGCAGTATGCAGGGAATGCTTCTGCTGCTGGGGCAGTTGTCATAAAGAACGGGCTGTGAAAGCTGCTGCGTGTAGGTTCCTGTCTCTCGAACAGATTACGGAGAATACCAACTCAACACGTTATGAGTTATGAGATTCTGACTCCCCTCCTTATCATCAGAGACACCAGAAGGACACTGAACGCGGTTGCCTGTTGATGGCAAAGTCTAAACCTCTTCGAGCCCTAGTCCATTATTATGCGGAGCATGGCCCGAAAGCATGCTGCTTTTTAAAAATCAGTTCTCGTTGTGTGGACAGGGCCTGGGCGACCAGACTTTTCTGGGGAATGTCACCCTTACTTTTATGGAGCCACTGCGAACCACAACCATCAAAGAATCGAAGAGTGCAACTGTGGCAGGACTTTTAATCGTTTGGTTGCGCTTATTAGCCGATCTAGCGAGCTTTAACACTTCCATTACGGAGTACGGAGTACAGATCATGGATTTCCTTCCAACCACTGCTCAGAACCGGAAGGAAACCGAGCTTTTTAGGTGGCTGTTTGCAACTATTAAGTTGATCAAAGTTGAAAGGAAATAAATAGAGATCAGACCAGTCACCAGATGCTTGAAAGCTCAGGGTCAGCATGCTTTCGACGGCCCCACTTCTAAAAGCTTTTATGAAAGAGTTCAAATTGTTATAAAGGTAGGCATATCAGGCACCTGTATCTCTCCGACTAAGTTTTCCTTTAGTGATGCTCTTCTGGGATCCTCCCGCCCGACTGCCTACTAGGTTCTATAGCATGGAGCTCCTGGGTATCCTATTCATAATACAACTAATATACAAACAAAAATCAAAAAAAATCATGTATATCGCGAGCAAATAAATTTGTTCCATAAGGCAATGCCTGAAATCCGAATCAACGCGAAGGGATCAACCCGCTCTTATCAGAACCATCGCCATGACTTGGTTTTAATGCTAACGGTTCGGTCGCAACGGTTCCGCCGCCTAAGTCCATAACTAAACGACCGCCATCTTCTTCGTCTCTAGGCACGCTATGGATATAGGATTCTCCGGCGTGCTCCTGTCCTGTTGGCCCTATAGGTTCCTCTGTTGATTCTTGAACCCCCCTTGTTGATCCCTGAGATTCTCCTGTTGATCCCTGTGAACCCTTCTGGCCAAACCAACTGGGTAGATGGGGACCACCTTTCTTGATTTCTTCTGTGTCGTTATGGCTGCCAGCTGGACAGTAACGTGGAGATATTCGAGTTACCAGCGGTCGCAGAGTGGGAAGACAGCAACATATCAACGCGGTATTGCATTCAACGCTCGACCAGGCGGCCAGAGCGGCATTGTTCCCTAAATTACATTCGAATTAGACACCCTGAATACATATGTTGTTGCTTGTTGCTCTTACAGGCATCGTCATGGACATGCGCAGCCTGCCGCAGGCTTCGTAGTCGAAGGCCGCTCGTTACGCAGACACTTTCAAGAAGGCCAAATATTAGCTACCTGAGAATCCATGCAAATGTGGGGGAGGGGTGTTATCTCACAATCCTCCCAAAGCGAAAACTAGCATGAGGGCAAATCTTTGCCTTTTAGGAAGCTTCATCGAAGATATTATCGGCATAGGAAACGTGAGCAGCACAACATCCGTGACGATATGCACAATTGCAGTGGACATCCAGAGTGGGTCCATATTCAAGCACTTGCCCTCTACCCTCGGGTTCCAGAATTTCTGTACTGGAATGCAGGTGAGAATGGATGCTAGGATTACCCATAGTCCGAACAGTCCGAAGAAGGTTAGAAAGCCGTAACAAATTCGGCGGATAGGAGTCCACGGGAAGATTCTGTGATATAGCAGGGTAACAGATGATTTGGTACAGAAGAGGCTGATGTTATAGGCTAGGATTGTAATCCACAGGAACTGCCGAGCGAAACAAAGTTACTTCAAGTATGCAAGACATCAGCATTGTCATTTCTGATGACGTACAATTTGCTGTTTCCTCATCGCCTCACGAGAAAGGTTACCCTTATTCACACCAATTCCATAATACCATTCTTCAAGTGTTAGTTTTCCCTATCTCTCTATTAAGGATCCCCCAAAAAGTCTCGGCAGAATGACCTCTCGTGGAAAATTTCTACTTACCGCCAACGAACAAACCAAAGAATATAATGTTAAATATCTGGTAGCAACGGTCAACAAAATTTCTTTGGATATCACAACCTCAATTGCAACATACCAAGGACACTAAGCACATCCAGTCGTCATAAGCAATCTTTCTCACCAATCGGCCCCGTGTGTAAAATCGGATGGAAACAAAGATAATTGACAGCGCAGTGAGGGAAATGGCAACAGCAAGGGCACTGTTGCCTCTGTTTTCTGCCTCCGGACTAAGGCCCTCCATCCTTCCACTGAGGTTCCCAATTTCTTGCAAAAACGGATGTTATATGGATGACATCTGGAGCGAGCGACGACGGTCGACGCGCCTGGCAAACAAAACGAACCTCAATTAATCAGTTACTATCGCCTTCGAGGTTGAGGAAAGCGCGAGCTATTGACGTTCCCGCATAATGATGAGAGCGGATAAAGGCATTGAAGATCTGTTTGGGGTAATATGACATCTAGGACGTAGTAATAGGTGCACGTTACGAGCCGTTTCTCAAGCAAGGTCACATATATCACAATCGTAATGCAGATGTCAAGATTCGGGCGGCATTTCCGATTGAAAATACCTTACAAGAGCCTATCCTCGTATAGTGCAGAGATATATCTGAACGATTGAGAACAAGTCCAGCTGTCATGTCGGTGGGGTATCTGCCCGCAATTCCAGGCTGGGGCAAAAACCGAGGTTATGTTCCGCCTCCGAAACCTTAAGACACGGTAAATCGCCGCCTAGGAATTCGGAAATGGTTCCTCTTTCTCGGCATTGCATCATAGTAGCATTGCTCTTTGTGCTAAGGTAATTCTAACATGTTGCTGAGAGAACGGACTGGTAAAGACGCCATGACAATACGTAGAACTACAGTCAGATATTGTTTTATTCAGGCATTTGTTGCAAAGTGCCACGAGTGAGCATCGTAGTACATGACAGAAATGAGTAGAGGGTAATACGATGATGTCTTTGTTTTTTTCGGCGGGATATAATTGAGCTGCATCGTGCTAAGTTGACTGAGGGTTTGACGGAAGAAGCTGTGCACGCTAAGTATGCGAATTATGCAGTACGCTTGCGGCGAGCAGCGGCGATTCGCGGCGCTTAAGCGCAGTACAGATGAATAGTTTTCTTCGACCTTCATCTATATCTATCTCAAAGATATTTTATTGGGACTTTTCAATTGGTTTGTCTCTGAATCAATCTTCTTAATGAAAAGTATAGCATTTCTGCCTCTATTCCGACACTGACAATGTCTTCAAAACGCGGGATTCCAAGGCGGATTTCATTGCTTCCTAGGTAAACCCCCGCTGTATCTACTCTATATCTTAGCCATTAACGGAGTATAAAGTGGAACCTTTTTCATCTCGTTCGCGATAACAGGAGGTCCATGGCATATAATAAGTGGCAACAAGCAAATAGTATCTGGGCAGGATCCGAAAAGAAGGAACGCTGCGCATACTCCTGATTGGAAACTATTTGAAACCCTTTAACTCAACACAGCTCAGACTTGCCTTTTAATATTCCATCACGGAATTCCTTGCAGAAAACACTCTATCTCGAAAGCAAATGCAGTTGAGACAGGGTTTTCTGTCCGGGAATGATATCTAGCCATCAGAAGTATCTGTGCATTGTCATCATCGCTGCGTTTTGAATTGAGGGTCTGAAATGCCGCAAAGGGTTTGTTAAAGGCATGAGAGCCTACGTAATTTGGAACGGCCTGGTGCTGCTCTAGCCGAGAATGACAAATAGAGTGTAGCACGAGTATATAGAAGACATGTTTTTCAGGTCAATATCTGTGTCCCTTTACTTCGTCCGCTTTCCATCTTGGCCGTTCGAGACCCGAACTGTATCGCCCTCTTCTTTTCACGGGCAACCATCTTCATTCCAAGTTTCCACGCCAGAAGTCTGAGCGATCTCTTCCCCGGCTCTAAAGAAAGCTCACCTCCCTCTGGTTCTTGAATATTGCCGCGGATAGTAGAAGAGTTTGGCGGCAGTGCTCCAAATCCACATTTATCCCAGACAGGACAGACAAGTGCCCAAGCTAGGAAGTCCTCGTCAAGATACGGGTATCTAGCCTCGCGGCCCCAGTGGGATATGACACGGTCATCTCGCCCCAGATTTCGTTTGCCTAGACGACCAACATCCAGAGCGATTTCATCCACGAGTCCATGGAAACTATGGCGGTTGAACGCTGTTGCATGCCTTGTGTATCCTGCGAAAACTTCGTCGGCGCCAAGTCCAGACAACAGGACACGTGCTGTTGTAGTATAGGGCACTGTGCCAAGTTCGTCCGTGTCGCTGGTGATCTCTCCTTGCCCACGCGATGCGAAATATAACGCGCAGGCAATAGACATGTCCATCTCCGTGTTATGGGGGCGCATCAAGCGCCTGACCCTTTCCCGATGGTTTAACGTCTCTGCATATGGAATGTTGATGGAGATAAAACGCCAGTTTCTGTTGGGACAAACACGCTGAAGTTCTGCATGGGACGATCTTCCCGTCATGCGATCTGGACAGGCTTCATATATAGACAGCGACGAAGCCTCTGATTTGGAAGTTGCTTTGGCAGCGGCAGCGGCAACTCTAGGATTCTCAAACGCCACGTTGAGAAGATCGATCGGCTCATCCAAGGGAAGGATATCGTGAGCTAGCCTTGCAAGTAAAGTACAATCGAGCCCGCCAGAAAAGAGAACAGCTACTTTCGATCTATATTTCGACGAAGACAAAGGTGGTTCCGGAATATTTCTGATGCGGAGTTCTAATGATTCACGAAGCTTGACCTCTAAAGTTTCTATAGACGGTGAATCTGCCCGAAGAAGAAAAACGTCACTAGCAGGGAGAGCTAAGTTCATCGGCGGTATGCGATTTCCCTATGGCTATCAATTAGCCGCAAGTTTTCAAAGAAGGAGGCTGTGGCGCAACATACAATATAATCTCGATCCGTGTCAAATGTAGTGTCATACTTCCAGCTCAAAGTTTTCACGCTGAATGACGGCTGCAACGGATTGCTGTCAGAAACAAGGGTTTGGCGAAGGCGCGCAAGATCAATCATATGAATCCCGTCAGTCTCTACTTCATCGAAGTGTTTGGACAGGGTTCCGTCACAGACGCTGGAAATTTTAAAACTCCCGTTACTGTCCCATCCACTCATTAACGATCTCCTTCCCAAAAAGTCTCTTCCGTAGAATAGCCTGTGTCGATATGCATCGTAGAATACAAATGAAAATGGGCCCGAAACGGCCGCCAAAGCATTTGCGATGTTACTTAGAGATTGGCTGCGTAACTCTTCCGGCGTTAAAGGTGGCAGAAACTGTTTCTGAGAACCGGTTGGCTGTGCAGCCTTCAGAAACAACTCGAAAACAACCTGTGCATCATTCCCTTGAACTGGAGCGTTGTGAGTCTTCCACGCCTCGCCGTTCCAGCAAAGGACTGACCCGCTCCTTGAATCTACGAGGGGCTGAACTTGGATGTGGTCTCCCCGAAGCGCTAGAACGGTAGAAATAAAAGTTAAATAAAGAGAGCAAGAATGTTCCTGAGAGGCCTCCGCAGCCGCCTTTGGGGTTTGTAAAAGCAGGGTGTGCTTTTCAAGACTGTAGGGGCCTCTGTTTCGCAGTAACTGAGCTGTCTCCTCGTTGGGTTGAACATGTTCCACAGTACTCAAGGAGAAGAATATGCCGCACATTGCGTCTGGAAGAATTCTCTAGAGAGCAGGGAACCAGTGTGATCCCTTATTTAACATTGAGAAACATAAGGAGTGTCGTTGGATTTTGAACTCCAATGTCGCGATAATTTTCGCGAAGATAAGGAGTCATGTGATAAGGACTGTTCCCGGTCCGGCGCAACAATATTCCGCATTGAGGGACACTTATCTCTCGTACGGAGTATGATGGCATCAGACATCCCAGGACAAATATATGCCTTCGCTGGTTTGTATTTTGGGAAGCGGTCCTTGGAGTAAAGGTCATCAGAGCTGTATCCAAACTATTTACAGAGCTATATCTGTCTGCCTGCAACAGCCATCTCAGAATGAGCATTGCGCGTTGAATCCTCTCCGCACGATTCACCCTGTCCGCCCCCATGTTTAGCTTATGTCTTCCCCCGAGCCCCGAGTTAGTCCTCAAGGAGGCGGCGACCCTCAACAACAGGAGCGCCAGCAATCTGATACAGGCACAATAGAGGAGCAGCCAGGCTTCATAAAGGCAGATAACTCAAATACAAAATCCTATACACCTCCAGACAGCTATGAACATAGTGCCGCTGAGCCCCAACCGACCGCGATGAATGATGGAAAGCAGGGAGGATCGGATACTTTCGATAGAACAGTGGGAATGAAGAAGAGCCTCGAGCTGTCTGGGTCATGTGAGCCTAGTAATAGCAAAAATGACATTCACGCATCTGCCCAAGAGGGAGAAAGATTGTCGGTTTCTCCCCATGAAATAGAGGACACACGGCCGTCAACTCTTAAGTCAAATCTTGATTCCACTCCATCGCAACAGGCCGAAGATGGCGAGTCTTATTTAGATCCCACCCCAAAGACGCCGCAAGTGCCCCAATCACCTCAAGAAATGCCTTCGGACTATGTCGATAAAGACCTTCCACAGGTGCCGGGAGGCTCCCAGGATGACGAAGGCGGGGGTAATCACGAGAGAACTGAAGGACGGAATGGAGAAGAATCACAGTCAGAAATACAAAACATTATAGGTCAGTTCAGGGATGACTCCGAGCATCCCGGGCAGGGAGAGCTCACATCTCCCAGACTTGAATTGGCGGAACAGTTCCTGCCTGGGCAGTCTCATTTCCCGCCTCGCAAGTCGAGTTTGGAGCCTTTGGTGCCATCTGATAGTGCCGCTGAGAAGCGTTCCTCTATTTCGTGGCAATCTCGCACAAGCTCGTTCCAAAGCAGTGGTTCTCATCACAAAGTCCCTCCGCATATTGTCCCCCCAAAGTCTCCACCTGCCAAGTCTCAAAATAGTATTGGAACAGAGCTGTCAGCCTCTACGAATTCCGCAGCTCGTCCTCCGCCCCCTGAACCAGAGCCAGATCAACCTTTCGATTTTCATCGATTTCTCGAACAACTTCGCCATCGAACTGCAGATCCTGTTGCCAAGTTTCTTCGATCGTTTCTTACAGAATTTGGGAAAAAGCAGTGGATGGTTCATGAGCAGGTGAAAATAATTAGCGATTTCCTCGCTTTCATAACGAACAAGATGGCACAGTGCGAAGTCTGGAGGGAGGTGTCTGACGGAGAGTTCGACAATGCTAAAGAAGGAATGGAGAAGTTGGTCATGAACCGATTATATTCACAAACTTTCTCTCCCGCAATTCCACCACCCCCTACCCCTTCGCGGAGTAGGAGCAGGGGCGGGAAGAAGGATTCGGATAGATACCAAGGCCCCGGAAGAAGAGGACAACATCAGGAGGATGTTGAACGAGATGAAATCCTCGCCCAGAAAATCCGTATCTATGGTTGGATACGAGAGGAACATCTGGATATTCCGCCAGTTGGCCCTAACGGACGGCGCTTCTTGGCCCTTGCTCAACAAGGTAATCATTTATAGCTAGGGATTTATTGACTTAGAACACGCTTTCATTTACTAACTGATCTCAACAGAACTCCTGAAGATCAAAGGGTACCGTGCTCCGCGAGACAAAGTCATTTGTGTCTTAAATTGCTGCAAAGTGATATTTGGTATGAGGAATTTCAGAAGTGGCGTCTTTCATTGTATGCTAAGTGTTGATAGGTTTATTGCGGAACGCCAAAAGTGGAGATACATCGGCGGACTCATTCGTTCCTCTCCTGATATACGTTGTCTTGAAGGCAAATCCTGAGCATCTCGTTTCAAATATACAGTATATTCTCCGGTTCCGAAACCAAGATAAGCTCACTGGCGAGGCGGGCTATTATCTATCTTCTTTGGTATGCCTTGCGGACATGTTCCTCGTCTATTAATTATCCGCTAACTATTGCTGTAGTCTGGTGCTATCCAGTTCATCGAAACGCTTGACCGGACTACCCTTACTGTTAGTGACGAGGAATTTGAGAGAAACGTTGAGGCAGCTGTGTCCGCAATAGCGGAACGGAACGAAGAAGCCGCAGGCCCGCCTCTCTTGCAGCCAGAGAAGTCTGCTTTAAGTGGCCCTGAGGTGACGCCGCGAAATTCTTCAGAAGGTGAGGCCTATGGGAGAAAGAAGGATACATCTCAGCTTGGTGGTGGCGAGGAGAACGTCGCTGCAGGGTTATTACGCACAATTCAGAAGCCTCTTACGACCATTGGCCGTATATTCTCTGATGAAACTGATTCACAGAGAGAACCCCCTCCCGCTCCATCACAACCAGTTGCTCAACAGCGATTGTCTCCGGCGGGCTTATTCAACCCGCAGCAAACTAGTGAAGGCCGGCGTTCAACAGAAAGACAGCGGGGGAGACAAGACATCGCTCCACAGCAGCTCAACAGGATTGATGCTCAAGAAGCTGCCGCACGTCAAGCAAGCGCGGAGGCCGCGGAGGCGCGGCGCATACAGCGGGCGGAGCATAATAATGTAGTCGAGTAAGTGGAGCACATGTCCCGGAAGCCTCTGGCTTGATGCGAACAGTTTCTAACCCGACGAATAGGACATTATCTGGAATGTTTCCGAACCTGGACAAAGATGTCATTGATGATGTTGTTAGGATGAAAGAAGGGAGGTGAGTAGAAATCAGCGCCCAGCTTGTCTCAATAATACATGATGCTGACTGCGTAATTTCAGAGTTGGACTAGCTGTGGACGCTTGTCTAGCACTCAGTGCGGAATAGATACCCCGTTGCGTGATTCAATTTTCTTCTCAACACATTTAATATCATACACCCGGGGATCCCTTCAGTGGCTTGTATCAGCCCGCAATTACGGAAACCCCGGCTTTGGCCTTCATAATGGCAGCTACACACCTTGTTGATGGATCAGGCAGAACCGCCATGCTCAGCCTTGAGGCTGTTCAGTGAAAGAACAATGGAATGTGCACTATTATGAAAATCTATTTCAGGCTTTCTGTACAAATAAATAGAAACTTGAACAAAAGAGGTATTTATAAAGCTGCGTGGTTCCATCCACATAATTGTTCTGATAGTCATAGGCAAATTTAATCTTTTTTACACAATGCAACACTTCATTTTTTACATTAAATTCCAGAGTAATCTAGAAAACTACATCAATATGTTGTAATGATTATCGCCATAGCGACGTTGACATCCGAGACAAGCAGACACTCTGTGGACATGCGGCTTGACGTCGGATTTCAAAGCTTGGTTGGTTATATACATTAATTTTTCCCCTGCGAAACTAAAAAAAGTCAATACAATCCCACCCCAACAAAGGGCCCATTGAAGAGCGCATAGCCCGATCTGAATTGAAGATCCGGGCCACCTGGTAAAGCGCATCGGCTATGACCAGGAAAAAGAAGTCGCAGAATGGTTTGAGCGTGAAGGGAGAAGCGGCCAGGAGTGCACGCAACAGTCCCGTTTCGCCGCAATCAACAACAGCACCACCAGCACTACCGCCGCCGCCAATTAAACCGGAGTCATCCAGGTCACCGCCAACACCATCGTCGAAGAGCTCCAAGACAAAACCCCCCGAGCCACCAACTTCCGCTTTGATTATATGTCGCAACAAGTATGTCTCTCCTCCATTTGAACCAACTTCTACTTCGTCAGCAGTTTCACCCCTCCACAGCAAAACAGGTCTGACGTAACTAACACAATAACAAAAGACATTGGCGCTATATCTCCTCCTTCCACGGGCCATGGCTCCAGCTACCCCCAGAAGTCCTCGAGAGCCTTGCGTATAGCAATTATGCATCCCCGCGTCCCCAGCCCATCGACCCCGCCGTGTTCTTCGACCTCGTGAAGATCCGCCGCTTGATCGAGGAAGCCACCGACCTAGCTGTCCGCGCAGCCAATGGAACAACCTCATCCGCCCTCAGTAACTCCTTGAACGCGAGCAATGGATTGCTAGGTGGCGGAAGCAGCGCGGTTCTGGGGCTAGGTATAGGCGGAGGGGTTGGGACGGCGAAACTGAGCAAGGAAAGGAGACACAGGATGCGGGAGCATGCTGCGCAAAAGCTTTCTCGTGCATACCATCTGGACGAGATTGCGGCAAGCGTTGCGACGATGCAATCTGCTTCGGCGCTTGAAGAGGTGGCGAAGCTGGTTCTTCAACGCAATGAGCATGACTGCGATGCCAAGTATGTGCATTTCTTCCATGAGAAGATCCCGTCCCGTTCGCTGGCGCAATGCACCACTCTACAACCATTGGATGAGGTGATTTCAAGCAGGCCTAGGGAGGGAGCCGTTTACAGGACTAGGGCGGTTACGAGAGTGTTTAAAGATGATTTCGTGGGTGCCGCAAGAGATCTTACTGAGGGACTGAGTGTCTGCAAGCTACACACAGCTCAGCACGGGGCCACCCGGAATCAGATGGAGCTGGCTAGCGAAAGCAGGAGGAGGATACCCCTGCCTAGAGACTTCAGATATGATTTGAAGATAGACGAGAAGGACCAGCCCAGTAGCTTGGAACCTCAACTTTTATTTCATCGTGGAGGAGTCTATCTGACAATCGCATGTCAAAACATAAATGCTGCTCTGGACGCGTTGAAGACTTCACAAAAGGAGCAAAAGCTTAACCTCAACCCAGAGGAAGAAGGGAAAAACTCGCCTACCTTGTCTCCTGCCGGGAAGGAAGCCTACCGCCGGTGGCTCGAGGCACGGAAAATAGTCAAGACTAATGCCAGGCGCGCACTACGCGATTACGTGAAGTTTCTTTCTCACTTCGATTATACTCCGGGCCTCCCTACTGAGATTGCAGAGGAATTCCTTCGAAAAGTTAGCATGACGTCTGGTGGGCATGGCAGGTCGAGGGGCTCTCGTGCTCAAGCCAGCCGTCTGCTAGAGTCTTCTCATACGTCCGGGATTGAGAGTAATCGGTCTTCGGGTTTCCCTGCTACTGAAGGGCATGGAGGAGCCCACGACCAATATCCCCTTCCTCCCACTGAAGTGCATCCGCTATCTGTACTATTCTCCGAACAACCCCCATCTAACCTCCCCCCTTACCCTCCAGACTCCCAAGCTACAGTGCCCGCCCGCCAAACGGGGCTGGGCATATCATCTGCCTATGCTGACGCAGCCTTTCTCGCAAACCATGATTGCCACGAGGCCGTAACGTACCACCCGTTGCTAACCGATGCCCTCCATTCCCTCCTTCTCTGCCACGCTCTTGTCCAAACATCCCCCAAGGAACTTCTTCGCCATGCGCACATGGTCGCACGCCTAGCCCGCGTCTGTGACGGCTATCCAATATTCCTCGCACCGCGATCGCCAGCCCGAGCAGACTGGATCGAAGTGGTGCACCGGGTAGACAATTGGATAGGACTCAAGCAATCGTGGGAAGCACTTTGCGCACCTGCCCCACTCCCCGGCCACCAGAGCTCCCCCGAAAAGAAAGAAGTGAGCGAGGAGGAAGCGAGGGAACGCCGCAAGCACGAAGCAATCATGGAAGCGCTGGCGGACGACCGGGTGCAGGATGAAGAAAGTTTCCGTGCGGCTGTCCGGGCACGCGAAAAAAGAGCTGAGGAGCAGCGGAGAGAACGCAGCAGCAGTAGTAGTAGTAATCCGCAACTGGGCCCGCCGCCTAAACGCTGGGCACAGGATGATGGGAAAGAATATCCGATTAGTACCGAGAGGGCTGAGAGTATCTCGCGCTGGATCAAGGAGGCGCCGTTATCTACGGGTGATGGGAAGGGGAAGGGCAAGAGGCGCAAGGGACGGTCTCCGATGGAGAAAGTTGCGGAGAGCCCGTCGCTTGAGGATAGTGTTCATGAGACGAGTGTTGGAGAACATGATGGTGTTGATTAGGATATGTTTGAATTTGCGTGTTAGGTTTGGATGACTTGGATGACTGGATGGTTGTTTCCTCGGCTTTTACTATGCAGAAAAGTTTGATGGCTTTTACAGACTATGGTTCCTCTGCGTATATCTCAGATGGTTGAAAGATTTAGAAATGCACATGCATGGTCTGATTTTAACTCAACTTCTTGGGCCTCACTCACCACTTCATGTCTTTGAATCCTACGGATAGGAAAGTCCAAGTATCTCAACATTCAATTTTGCAGCGGACATGGACAACACCTTCATTTCAATAGAGTTTGACACGTTGTTAGGCCCCGATGAATTGAGATATGTTTTCATATAGTATAGTAGGATCACCTCCACCTCAGGCGCATTTCAGTCTCCTTCCGCCCATATACTTCCAATCCTTTGCCTGGACTCAATCTCAATCAATCAATTACATTAACACGTGATGTCTCCTCCCGAACTGTGGCTGAAGCATACCCAAGCCACCGATGACGTCACAATACCGTGGAATGCAGTGTGCTTGCCACCAACCATCTGAGTATCAGAAGATGTTGAAACAGACCGGTTCTATTCGAATATCTGATGAGCTGCCAGGTACGTCGCGTCTATTTTTTGCCTGGATTCTGGAATCATCTTCGTTGCCCCTCTGGTATTCTCTGCATAGCCACAACTGAACACATATAAAAAACGCTCTACAGCCCGCTCCGTTCAAGTTTCCTCCAAGCAAATAAACACAGAACACATTCATATACACTTTTGCACGTCTACACAATTTTTGACTTCAAAGAACACGATCCTACAATATAACCGATCACTCAGCATAAAAACTTATTGTCACAACCCCAATTTGGAAATGCCTATTCAACTTACCCCGCCCTCCTCCGGGGCTGGCGCCCCCTCAGACCTCTCTTCCACCTCTGATCAACCGCAACAACAATCCCAGCAACAACAACTATCGCAATCGCAGCCACAACAACCACAAACAGGCACCTCACCAGCTGCAGCGCCATCGTCGCATATGTCACAGCACGCAGGAAGCCAATTGAGCAAGGAAGAGGTGGACAAGATATATCAGGAACGCATGGAGGAAGAGTATGCGAAGAGGGAAGGGGGCGCATGAAGGCCGTTCCTTTCTGCCTTGTATACGTTTGAAGAATGCGATGATTGAGTGGATGGAATGATACCTGAACGTGTAGGCAGTGGACGATCTGCATCTTGTTTTTGCATGTTGCCTTATTTAGTCATGGCCATTGATAGCACGATCATTTCTATTGATTTCGCCTCGATGAGACAACTCATCTTGACTTGAGTGATCTGTGGGTGTATTGAAGTAGCCAGATACTACTGATTGCTCTAACCTTGAACGCAATGAATTTTGAACGTCGAAAGTAGTTGAGTTTTGTTTGCTTTGAAAAAGAGTTTGGAGCTTCATATTCTAGTGGGTAATAATCTTCAAGGCTCTTGCATATTTCACTTCCAGCGGTAGTTTTTTTAATTGGGACATTGAAGATATAGACTGAAGATATCATATATACTGAGGAAAGCCCTTGTGAATACATATAGCAAGTGTTGTAAAAGCTTTTGCCCAATGACATCAGCTGTTGTCTCCGGTTTTCAAGCTGCCCTAAAAGCCGTTTATCAACCAACATTCGCATAGGACTCAGGAGCAAACAAGTTAAAAAACAATTTAGCCAGCCATACAGAGAACAAAGAAAAAGAGAGCAGAAGCAATAAAGGTAATCAGCAATTGTATAATTCGTTCGATTAAACGACAAGGAAAAGTGCTGTCAACCCATGAGGAACCCGGGCTTACATTTGGCATTCCGGTGATTGGTTGTCAAGCAAGTACGAGGTCCGCCAGAGCTTCACCCGCAAGCTTTTGAAAGCTTTTGAACCAAACAGACTGTGGCGATAGGCTGCAAATAATAATGGAAAATACAGGAGAGGAAAGGAAAAAAAAGTCAAATAGCAGGGGGAAATACCCAGTAAGGTGATCGTGTATATTAATCCAAGAAGTTATATATTGGCTTATTCCTCACTGCTGTACATGTACATGGGTCTAGTACCTCCTACATCTACAGTACCGACGCTTTGTTCGTTCCTTTCCTAGTTGACATCCTTGCGCAGAATACATATATTTCGTTTAACCCCGCCTCTTGTTGCCCATCTATAGTATAATATAGATGAGAGATTTTGACTATTTATCCTATCCTTCGAAGACAATAGGCTCGAGGCTTCTCCTATATCCCAACCCGTGACCTTGTTCCTCCTCCCTAGGTTGCTACAGAGCTAGATATACCGTCCCTTGTTACTAGTAGCCAGCTGAAGGAAAACCAATTACCACGACCAATAACCGGGGGGAAAGCAAGGGCAAGGCAGAGATAGATGGCTTTCCTCTTCTTCAAAAACATCTTTTCATGGATGGCGCCAAACAATCGCAGAACCGCTTCTGGTGGAGACCAGTTTCTGAAGAGCAGATTCTCTAACCCAGGAATGAGTACGTTTATATCCCTTCTTTTTGCCTCTTCCTCACGGATAATCTTCAGACAACTAACAAGAAATCGTCTCGCTAGGAGATCCCCTGCTGCCCCAAACAAATGGCTCATGTGGAAGACACCATGGTGCGGATGGTGACCCTGAAGCCCAGAATGCCCTGCAGTACCAGACGGTCCCCTGTACACGCACTGGAAGTAACGATTCCGAAGACGCCCAGACCTCGCGCAGCAGAATAAATCCCAGAATAGTGTCAGATGCGATCTTGGGTTTGTCGGATGGCCTTACGGTGCCATTTGCGCTTAGCGCTGGTCTTTCAGCTTTCAACGATACCAAGGTTGTAGTTCTGGGAAGTCTGGCAGAGTTGGTGGCCGGGGCGATTTCGATGGGATTGGGCGGCTATGTGGGTGCGAGGAGTGAGATGTAAGTTCTGCTAATAAGAAGCCATTCAAGATCTCCTTTTAAGAAAACGAGGAAGAGCGGCATGAAAGAAAAGCTGACTCGTTTCCCAATCTTATTTTTTTTATAGAGAATCATACGACGCAGCTAGGCGCGAAATACAGAATCTCGTTAAATCCTGCCCGTGCGAGACGATGACAATGGTTCGAGAGGTGTTTGCTCCCTATCATCTCCCCGATCACCCCGTTTCGGAAATGTCTTCGACGCTGCACGGCTCCCCTCAGCAGTTGCTGGAGTTCCTTCTGACCTTCCATCATAAACAATCCGAACCAGACTGTAACCAAGCTTATATTTCCGCCATTACTCTTGCTGTGGGATACTTTGTCGGAGGTTTCATACCGCTCATCCCGTACTTCATCTTCCACCAGGTTTCGACAGCGTTGAAGTACAGCATAGGTGTCATGGCGGTCACGCTGTTGGTGTTTGGATATATCAAAACTTGCATTGTACGAGGGTGGAAAGGAAGGGATAATATCATGGCTGGCGTCAAAGGTGGATTCCAAATGATATTGGTCGGAGGAATAGCCGCGGGAGCAGCTATTGGACTGGTCCGTATGATCGATAATAAGGGGCATATCTGATAGAAGGGAGGTCTTCTTTTTTGATCTCGTCGTTAATTAATTCGTGCTCATGATCATGATACCACGACCTGATTTTCTTTTCTGTCGTCTTCTGTCGCGGAAATAATATTGTCAATTGCAGCCTCTTGCTACTCGTGCTTTCTTTGTGTCTCTTAACTGAAGCCATTTCGTTATCGCAGATGTAAAATCATATCCCAATTCTCGCGTATCACGACGATAAAGCTCTCGTAACAAGCCCCTTTGCCCGATCAGACATGTCAATCTGTAAAGCCAACTCATGACCCCTTTCCGACATCTTCGCCCAAGTCTTCTTCAATATCCCCACAATCTTCTCCTCATCATGTTCCTTCTCAAACTTCTCAAACTGGTCGTCCAAAAACACCAAACAAGCCACGTCCTCCAGGACCTGACATTCTTCATCCCGCTTCATATTCTCCTTGCGAACCAACGCTGCAACACGCCCAGCCGCATCCTCATCATATCCACAATTGCGACATATCTCATCCGCAATATCAGCCTGCCGGTTCTTCAGCGCAGTCCTCCAGGAGAAGTAACCAGGCTTGGTCATTGGATAGGAGGACCGGGGGATTTCCCAGCGCCGCAGATGCTGGGCGCGCACGGCCAGTTTCAGGGCTTCGGAGGCAGAAGGGTTGTGTTTTTCGAGGTACTTGGTCATTTTGTTCGCATAGTGGAGTTCGTATGGGATTTCGGAGCCGTCCACGGTCACGATGTTGGGGTCCCCGCGGTGGGCATCGTCAATGCCCGCGAGCGCTTGCTCAAACTTGGACGCCATTGGAGAGTACCTTTACTGCTGATAGGAGACTCTGCTAGAGAGGCGTATAGACCGAGTATGAGGGGTTAATTCCCTTCGTCGTTCCCCTTTCCAGGTCGTTGATAAGAGGCTGGTGTAAGGAATAAGCAGCCAATTGGAAGTAATAATGGTTGTGGTCTTATAAGAATATATCCGGGTAAAAGAGAATCACCAAAGGAACTATATAACCCCGCGTACCTAGGTAGAGTCGCAATTGCTGACCAACCCCCTCCATCGTTGTCTTATCCACTGCTCTGATTCCGTAACTTTTCGCTGTCCGCCTTTGGTTCTGCCGCACTCCGCAATCGGAGGCCAAGCCATGCTTAGTCATGCGGGCGAAGTGGCGTGGGCGGCAGAATAATTTACTGCAGGTTTTGTCCGCCCCGCCAGACCGAATATGAATATGGGATGCGGTGACTGACTCTCCTGGATTTCTCCTGACTCCTCTATAGCCACCCAATTGGTTTCTGATTAACTGTCCCCATTTCCATGCTTTTGATACCTTTGTATCTGACTTCCTCTTACTCTTTAAATACAAGGGAGACCATGTCTGTCACGGATTCACAAAGATATCTGAGTACGCGGGGTTCATCTTACGGAGTAAGTTACTAAGGGCCGTTGAATGCGCATTGCAGACCCACCATTGTTGAGTTGTATTTGTATCTTGTATGTCATTGGGCTGGCAAGCTGACATTGCATTTCATCTCCCAAATAGCTCTCGTTCGAAGATGTGGTGCTGAAGGGCCTTGCGCCAGATGGGGGATTGTTCATCCCGGAGGCCATCCCCCAGCTACCAGAGGGCTGGGAGACAAAATGGCGGAATTACAGTTTTCAAGAGTTGGCATTCGAGATTATGGCTCTATACGTTTCGCCCTCGGAAATCCCTCCAGAGGACATGAAGGACATCATCAACCGTAGCTATTCAACTTTCCGATCGCCAGATATCACCCCTCTAGTGACTCTCGATGAGTCAAAACAACTGCACCTTCTCGAACTGTTCTGCGGCCCAACTTTCGCTTTCAAAGACGTTGCTCTACAATTTTTGGGGAACCTTTTTGAATATTTTCTTGTCCGACGGAACAAGGGCAAGACTGGAAAGGATAGACATCAGCTTGTCGTTATTGGAGCTACAAGTGGAGATACTGGTTCGGCAGCCATTTACGGTCTGAGAGGGAAGCAAGATGCTTCGGTATTTATTTTACATCCCAAGGGCAAGGTTTCTCCTATCCAGGAAGCTCAAATGACGACTGTTCTTGACCCCAATGTCCACAACCTGAGCGTGGAAGGTTCCTTTGACGACTGCCAGGATATGGTTAAGGCCATGTTTGGTGATCCCGAGATGAACAAGGTTTATCACCTTGCTGCTGTGAACTCAATAAACTGGGCGCGCATTCTTGCACAAATGACCTACTATGTTCATTCTTATTTCTCCCTCATCAAATCTCCTACATATACCCAAGGCAAGCCCGTACGGTTTGTGGTACCCTCAGGCAACTTCGGCGATATCCTTGTAAGTCTCCTTCACTTTCACACACAACTTTATATAGATCGGGGAGCTAACAACCTGCAGGCTGGCTGGTTCGCAAAGCAAATGGGTCTTCCCGCTGAAAGACTAGTTATCGCAACTAACGAAAATGACATCCTCGACCGCTTCTGGCGGACTGGTCATTACACCAAGAAAGCTCCCCAGACTGACGCCACCGACACACAACCAGGTAGCGTAAAAGCAACTCTCAGCCCGGCCATGGACATCCTAGTGTCAAGCAACTTCGAACGACTCCTATGGTTCCTCGCTTTCAAGATCCATGGCGGAGATGATGATATTACCAAGAAGCGACAAAGAGCTGGCGACATCGTCTGGGGATGGCTGGACGATCTGAAATCCAAGGGCGGGTTTAGCGTCGAACCCGCTGTTCTCGAGGCTGCTAAACAAGATCTTGAGTCTGAGCGTGTCTCTGATTCACAAACCATCGACACCATCCGCGACACCTATTCCACCTGCTACCCCCCAGCCCCCGCCAGCAGCGGAACGAGAGGCAGATCTGGTGGATACATCCTCGACCCCCACTCGGCTGTCGGAGTTGCTGCTTCGCGACGCTCCATCGATCGCAACCCTGGCACATATCATATTTCCTTGTCTACAGCACACCCTGCCAAGTTTGCTCATGCGGTTGACTTGGCGCTGAGTGGGCAGGAGGGCTATCATTTTGATGATGTGCTTCCTCCTGAGTTTGTGGGATTGGAGTCGAAGGAGCGTCGTGTCATTGAGGTTCCTGCAGGTGAAGGATGGAACGCTGTAAGGAAGATAGTTGATGCGAACGTTGCTGTTTAAGCAATTGAACACGGCCTATTTAGAAAGAAAACGGGAATTTTTTTTTTGGATATACAAACATATATATATATATATATATATATATGTGCAATATAGACTAGAGATCTAATCATTCATGGTCATTTCATAATCTTCCATAGATTAATTTCCCCCTGAATTGGCTACAGGATAGAGTCGTCTCTGCACCTTAACTCTACCCTTTAACCAACACGCAGCATCAAGAATCCAACCCCAACCCCCCAACCCCCCACACCATCGCCGCCTTGAACATCACCTCCTCATCCCACCGCTTCGCAACAACCTGCATACCCAGCGGCAACCTCTTTTCCTCACACGTGGGCGCCCTAACCCATCCAACCGGCATACTCATCGCCGGGTGCCCGTAACATTAAAGGGGCATGTATTACTCGTGCTCCCAATCGAGCTCCTCACCTTATCCATAACACCACTCCCTTCCCCCGATTTCGGTGCCGTCACCCCCACAAACGAATTCGCAGGCGTAATAAGCACATCAAACCTGTCCAACGCAGCATCATACGCCGCGCGCAGCTGGTGCACGAGCCGGTGCGCCTTGGCGCTCTGCGCAGACGTATACGCGTCCTTGAGATAAGTGCTGTTGAACAGCACGTTAGTGACGGCCGGGTTGTGCGCGGTCATGTAGTCGAAGAATTCCTGCGTCGGGGGTGGCAGGTTGACATGTGGTAGCGGGAAGGAGAGGAGGTCGGACGTCTGGCTCTGCACGCCGTAATCGCCCAGCACCCGGCGCGTGGCAGCTGTCCAGATGTTCGGGTCCTGGGCATGTAGCGGGATGGAAACTTGCTCGACTGTCCCGCCCAGTGTGGTGAAGCGGTGTGCTGCGTCCCGGACCAGCTGGTCGATTTCAGGATCTAGACTGGCGATTTCCCAGGCTTCTTTTATTAGGCCGATTCGAAGGCCCGTGGCGGCGGTGGTTGGGCTCCAGAGGCCCTGGGAGATGCGGGACGCTTTCCATGCGTCGAGGATTGTTGTGTAGTCCTTTACGTGTGGGCGTAGAGGTGATTCAGGGGTCATGCGTTGGTCTAGGCCGTCGTAGCCGGCTATGACGGAGAAGAGGAGCGCGGTGTCGCGGAGGGTTCTGGCCATGGGGCCGCAGTGGTCGATCATGGGGAATAGGGGGATGATGCCCGTGTAGGGGACGAGGCCGTGGGTTGGTTTCAGCCCGTAGATTCCTGCGTATGCTGCTGGCTAGATATGATGTGCTGTACGTCAGCGGATATTAAAACCGAGAAAAGGGTTTCTATTTCAAGGGGGTGTGGCCTCCTACCAAACGGATGCTACCACCCTGATCTCCTCCAATAGCCAGGTCACAACCCTCTCCAAATCCCATGAGTTCAGGTTCACCCCATTTCCTTCGCCTTTCGTTTACTTCAGACAGTGCAAGGAGCGCCGCGCAGCCTGAGCTGCTGCCACCGCCCACAGTGCCAGGTAGCCATGGATTCTCAATCACGCCAAGATGGCTTGTGTAGGAAAGCGCAAATAGTGAGAGATTCTCACACGTTGCGGTTCCCTTCAGTACAGCACCGGATTCGAGGACTCTTGTCACAACGGTAGCATCAATGGGAGATATGGGATAATCTTCTGAGGAACTCAGGAACTTGGGCGCAGTGCCGGCAGTTATCAGAATGCCTGCCACATGGATATTGTCTTTGACACATATCGTCCGGCCTGCCAGGCGGGTATCTACCCAGGAACTTTCTTTCAAGGAGACATCGCACTTCAAAGACTATTAGCCAAGGGTTTTCACGAAGGGTTTAATTATAACTCGTATGTATGCACATGTACATGCCTTATAACTCCAGGCCTTGTTTGGATTTTCCTTCTTGTCTGGTTTGATATATGTACGGGGCCCGCTTGCATTGAGATCAGGGAGTAGACGCTGATCAATGTAATCTGGCATTGACTCGACAGTTCGTACTGAAATGTCAGCAGCGTTAAGGAGTAAGGTGTAGTCTTTGACATCGTCTGGTTCTATGGTCTGGACACCGCATTTCTGGGCAGTCTTTCGAAAGGTATCTTCTGATATTTTGAGCCTGGCAGGGGGTCAGTTACTTTTGGAACACGCTTTTTAGGGGCAAGATGTTTCGATGGGAAGGGTTCATATACTCAGCATCGGAGCCAGCGCTAACCGTTGTCATATTGAAATCAATTCTCTACCGTTTAGAGAGGCTTATTAAATCTTCAGTTTTCAAAAGCGACAGCAA
Organism: Helicocarpus griseus UAMH5409; assembly: GCA_002573585.1. Lineage (NCBI taxonomy): Eukaryota > Fungi > Ascomycota > Eurotiomycetes > Onygenales > Ajellomycetaceae > Helicocarpus > Helicocarpus griseus. The sequence continues at coordinate 178,439 of PDNB01000012.1, read as the reverse complement.
TCCTTGTGTATCAAGAATGGAACGTATATTGATCTCATAGAATAACTCGTCATCGGCAAGGGGGTTCTCGGGGAGATTATATCCCTGCAAACTTGACGCCGACACTCAAGATACCGTGTCTTGTTATCGTTCTTAACCATTCTCCCCCACAGATAGATAGGTTCAAGCAGTTCGGTAGCTAACGGAGTGGAAGTTGCTTTTGAGCGTTTGACAATAAGTCAATGAGGCTTTTCCATACTTTCATGCATCTCAAAGGAGCCATCACTCTTTATTATACCATCAATCAGGATTGAATTTGCCGAGATAACTGGCATTTTACGCAGATTTGCGAACCTCGTATGCCGTGGTATCGCGTTTGAGTCACCGATTAGGGAATTTGATAGTTGACACTGGTTGTTAAGATAAGAGATGGCCAAGTCCAGTATTCTTATCGTCTATGGGCCACCTTCCCGGGGATAAATCAGCTAGCTAGAGCTTCAATCGAGGCTCCTCTACTAGTAATTGGGCATTATAGACATCATAGGGCTTGCCTGATAATATGTTTTCTTCATAGCACGTTATGTTTCGCGTTCACTCTCTACCTTGTTTCTTCAAATCAGGCCCCTTTCTCCGCCTCCTTTTCAATAGCCTCCGCCAACTCGCCCAGACTGCTGAACCGCCATCCAAACGCAACCTTCGGATTCTCACCCTCCAGATACTCGGCAACCTTACCCCCCATTCCAGTCTCTCCACCCTCTCCTCTAGCAATCCACGCACTATGCATCCCGAATTTCTTCGCAGGCTCATGATCGTGGAATAAGCTTTGCGCAACATGCAGAATCTCTTCTTTTTCAACTCCGAATTCCGATTTGATATGGGATAGCAAATAATCGAAATTTCGTGGATCAGGTTTATAGGAGCCGATGTCCTGCGCCGTATAAACCGCATCGAAAAACGTCTCCCCATCCTTCAAACCTTCATGAACTCCGCCTAACGGCCCGTGAAGAGTCCTTTGAAAAGAGCTGCGATCCACATTCGTCACAGGTACAAGCTTATAACGCTTCTTCAGCTTGCGCATAGCTTCGACGGTATCTGGGAATGCGGGCCAGTCGCCAATCTTAGCCCCAAATGCTGTTCCCTCTTTATCCAAGAGGGAGAGGGGATCTTCTCCGTCAGCAGGAGACGGAAATGCCTGCAGCTCTTTTGCAAGAGCTTCGTATGAAGCTTTGAGAATCAAGTCGTATGTTTGCTTTGGATTTTCCACTTGGTAATGGCGTTCCAATCGATTCAACGCAGAGCCCAGAGCAATAGGGTCTGACTTTAGGGCATGCGAGTCTGGAAGGCGAGCCACGAGGGGTTTGAGACCTTCGATAATTCCCCTTTCCCAGTCAATCAGCGTGCCGTAAATGTCGAATGAAAGGAGGCGGAAGGATGTTAGAGGACGCTTGGATGCCATGTTGCAGTGGCAATGTGTATCAATGCGAGGAGAATCCTTTTCTTTTCGTGTATACGCTTGATGAATATTATTGCTGTAGCGGGTTGGCAAATTTTCGCGTGAAGATGCGCCACAGACGCTGCTTTTTATACTGTTGTTTCTGTTCCCCACACTTTAACTGCGGGGTTTCCTTGGTGATTTCAAATCAATAATAATGACGCCCTTCAGCACATCGCGTTGACTCGGGATTACTAGCTTTTCCCCAGTTTCAAAAACCTACACTGGAGCTGGCAGCTAGCCAGATGTCGTGATACCTTTGGGGAGAATGATGCTCAGGTGCAGATAAGGACACATTCGATATCCCGCCACGTTGGCCCCTAAACTCGGCCACTGTTCACCTGAAACCAACCTCTGTCAAGGTTTCTTGAGCCAACCTAGGCTTTAAGGGTTCATTTATTATGGGGGAGTGATACTATTTAACAATAACGCTCCTACCCATACCGGAACATGAAACCAGTTGTCACCTCTGTTCGGTTCCGTTGTTCTTTGATCCTCAATTTGAAGTGAAACAACTTCAAACAGATATCACCATAGCCTAATCTTCATTGCATTTTCTTAATGCTCAATAATGCTCAATATATTGGTGAAATGGTTTCAAGATCCTTCTGCCTAAGCTCCTGGGTTGGGCAATCTCCAATCACTGAATTCGAACTCGGAAACGGCCCACCAAGCTTATTATAGGCAAGACAGAATACAGTCTTGCCAATGCTGTCTCTGTACACAATTTCCTCTCTCCAAAAAAAAAAAAAAAAAGAAAAGAAACATTTTGAGATTTCGATCCTTGCCAGCTGGCGTCAACTATCTTTCGAGACTACATTTTCCAAAAGCGAACTACATTTCTACAAGAGAGTATCTCGAGGGAGATATTTTCTTGAATCCCCTACCGAAAAACAGCTATCCCAAAGCCTAATTGTGTTCATATTCCATGTGAGTATTTCGCCGTCAATATCCCTGCCTCTTACCTTGATTCTTGAGGCTGACTATACATGCTTGAAGCTCTGATAACCTGCGTTAATCATGGCGTTTACCATGGTCAACTCCCTGGCAGAATCGCAGCTTTCTAGTGTTGTGACCGAAGTCTGCATATACTACTACGTTGAGGACGGAGATAACAAAACATTGGTTGGTCTTGTACTTAAAGACGGCGGGAGGATTTGTTTCTCTGTTTTTCCAAAGAGGGAAGGCAGCAGGGATGCGGAAATCAGATGGTGCTATATACCAGAGTCCGAATCACGAAATGGCGTTGACAGGCGCAAAGTTTTGAAACCAAACATGACTGTTGCGGACGTGCGGCGGTTGCTAACTGACCTTGGCCGGGGAAATTATACATGCCCCCCTAATGAGCGTGCGAACGAGTGGTGGGGGTAAGTCTGAATTCCCAAGCTACGATGTGAATCATATAAATATTGCCGGCTAACCTGTGCGGAATAATGATATTTAGCTCCGTCATTTATAAGGATATGGTACTATGGGGCTACATCCCTCCAGTTCCCGTCGAGGAATCCCACGTTGCCTGGGGCGGCGAAGGCAAATTTGCATACCATACCGGAGGTAATCTAAAGTTGGACAGATCGAACAAACTAATTTACATTACTGTAAATGGTTCTAGTCGCAAACTGCCGCTAGATGAAAAGTTTGAGACTAGTTTCTTGAGCGATACAGGGCCGCATTGCGGAAATGAGGAGTATAATATATTTGTTAAGCCCCAATAGTTGGAAGACAGAGTATCAATGGGGCACAAGATTATTTGTGAAATAATTCTTTACCTCTACTTTGATTGACACTCTATTGCTAAAGGCTGCCATCTTCTGCTTTGTGATTTGGTCATACTTCTCTTGCCCATTTGATATTTCAATTTTTTCTGCAGCAAGTTTAATCAGATTGAACTGTTCACATTTTTTACTGATGTTTTTTACATTTACTTCTTTAATTTTCAGGGGTAAAAACAGTGAGATTATTGAAGAGTATCTAGAATCATACTTAACTACATATAGTATCTTGCCTTGATTCCAAATCAAGCATTTCCGCTCCTCTTGGCGCTATACAGACAGGTTACTTTTCAATTTTGAAGAGCAAAAATAGCTCCAATGCAAAAGCCCCATCCATCACATGAGTGCTATTCAACTGACAGTTCGACTTCAGTAAAGCATCAAAGGCGCTCATCCCCCTTTACGGCAGCTCTGATATACTGGTCATCTCAATCCAGCGACCTTTGACTCTTGGTTGGGACCAACGCAGGACACTGGTACATAGAATCGATTCAAAACAGGAGATTCTTTGACTGTTTGAAATTAGGCAACCGAATATCGGAAGTTGACAATTTATAGACCCAGGAACGACCAGGATATTGTGCTGCTTGTAAACAACTCCTTGATTGAACCTTGCTAAGGATGTCTGCTGCACCTTAACCAAAAATCAGTCGAACGGATGTTATTGCCAAAGCTCACAAAGTAAAGATCTCCTTCGAAGTCAGATCGCATAATTGCACGTTTTTATCCTTTATTATCCTTGAACAAACACCTGGAAACTTGCAGCTGTATCTTAATTGCAATCCTTAAACCCTCATCATTCACCCCTTGCTTCGACTCCATTGGACTGACAAGGTAACTTTCCATCTGCACAAGTAGAACAGTAATTAGAAAGGTATATAGTCACGATTTCATGTGCATATTAGCATTCTGAAGCAACACTCACCTGAAAGAGGATTGACGTTTCAGAACCCCGAGGGGCCCGAACATCAAAAACATAATCAGGGTTCGCAATCCGAGACAAGTAGCTAAGACTGTTCGATATGCTGTGCATGCGTTCAAGGCCATCAGATATCCCATCCAACTCTTCCGGAATGCTGGACAACTCTCGAAGACTCGTCGTCATTTTCCGCAACTCTTGAAGTATCATAATGAACACGATCAAAATTCCGATATTGACAAGCACCTCGAGGAGCTGAATAAAGATGCTCAGCTTTCGGGGTGCCTTGGCTGGCTTTTCCGAAGTCATCTCGTTGGCGTTCGTTGGGCCTTTATATGTACTATATACGAATATACATGTACATGTACATGTACCGCCGTGAACAAATGCTCCGTCTAGGAATACTACGTTCAGGTCGATATCTTTTTATCTATCATGCCCGTCAGTAGGAGGCCAATATGCTTTTCAGTATGTTGAGATAGCACTTCCTGTTGCACTTACAGTACATCAAAGTAGAGGGCAGCCAAATATCATCAGAGGGGCAGGACAAGACAGCCTTGCCGAAATCAAGGAAGAAGATCCCTCTTCTTAAATAATCGAGAAAGGTGCCAGATAGCCATCCCGTATTCCGCTACCGGTTAGTGGTCAGCAACTATTTGTGCCAATAGCCACTTAACACAGATGTCCACCCCCCCCCCCCCCCAACCCATGCAAGCAAAGGAGCACTCGCAAATCAAGGAGAGGTACTTGAGAACCATCCTTCGGGCAGGGACTTGGCACATTTAACCTTGAACGGCCAAGAACAATTCCAACCACATATAGTTCTGATATAGAGCCGCTTTGATCATGGGCTTATGCAGATTAATTCAATAGAGGTAGCAGCTCCGCAGAGCCTCGTCTCCACGGGCTTTTCCAAAACCACCGACTTCCGCATTTCACACCTACTCCGACTTTAGCTTGCAGGCCAGACCAAGCAGATATTGTATAGGCAGTATAGCCCAATCCATATCATCCAGAACCTTCATAGTTAGGGTTGTTCAGTTGAACTTGATATGCTCGGAAGCTGTTCCGATGTCGACGGGAGGCCATGTGGGGAAGGATTGCCGACTTCGGGACAGCCCACCCGAATAAAATAACGAAACAACCCCGCGATCCATCTCTGCTTCATACTCCTACTCATTAACAACCAACAACGACACCCTCACCCCCAAGCTATAATGCCTCAATCCGCCCTCCTTCTCGGCTCTGGCTTCGTCGCCACCCCCGCCGTCGAAGTCCTCTCCAAAGCCGGCGTGCATGTCACCGTCGCCTGCCGGACATTGGCCTCCGCCCAGAAGCTCGCTGGCAGCTATCCCAACACCACCGCCATCAGCCTCGACGTTAACAATACCGCTGCTCTGGAAGAAGCTGTCGCCAAGCACGATGTCGCAATCTCGCTGATTCCCTACACATTCCATATTGCTGTGGTCAAGGCGGCCATCAAGGCGAAGAAGCATGTTGTCACCACATCCTACGTGTCACCCGCTATGCAGGAGCTGGATGAGGAGGTCAAGGCCGCGGGCATTACTGTCATGAACGAGATCGGGGTAAGTGGGAAAGATCTAGATTTTGACGTTCAGATCGCTAACATTTTTCTAATTCTAGCTTGATCCCGGGTATGTCTTCTCACAGCCATGAACAACTAAACTATGCGTGCTTCAACTTACTGTTTTCTCAGCATCGACCATCTCTACGCTGTCGACCTAATTGACCGTGTCCACAAGGAGGGAGGCAAAGTCCGTTCCTTCAAGAGCTTCTGCGGTGGCTTGCCCGCACCAGAGAGTATGAATTTTATGAAACCCCCCTGAAGATATAATTGATGCTAATTTTCATTTTAGACTCGGATAATCCTCTAGGTAATTAGCAATTGGACATCATTATACTCAACGACTGCTAACAATATCCAGGATACAAGTTCAGCTGGAGCAGCCGCGGCGTTCTGCTCGCATTGAAGAACCAGGCCAGATACTTGGAGGGCGGCAAAGTGGTGGAAGTGAAGAGCGAGGACCTTATGGCCACCGCGAAACCATACCACACTGGTTTCCTCGGCTTCAACTTCGTCGCCTACGGAAACAGAGATAGTACTGGATATACTGAAAGGTAAGCACACAGAGCCGTACGCTCAACAATAATATCTAATTCCTTTTAGATACCACATCCCCGAGGCCCACACCGTCATTCGTGGATCTCTCCGCTACGCGGGATTCCCAGAGTTCGTCAAGGTTCTCGTCGACCTTGGCTTCCTCAGTGAAGTTGAGCAGGACTTCTTGAAGCAGCCAACCGCCTGGAGAGAAGCCACCGCGAAGATTGTCGGCGCTACCTCCTCCAGCGAGGCCGATATCGTGGCTGCAGTCTCATCCAAGACTAAGTTCGGCAATGCCGATCAGAAGGATCAATTGGTGGCAGGTCTCAAGTGGCGTAAGTAACTACGTATCCTGGCAATCATGGTCATTCCGGTAACTGACACTACGGCGCAGTTGGCATTTTCTCGGAAAAGCAGATCACTCCAAGAGGCAACCCATTGGATACTCTTTGCGCTACCCTTGAGGAGAAGATGGCTTACGAGGAGGGTGAGCGTGACCTGGTGGTAAGCATAGTCTCTTACCCCTGGATATCTTTCGGGAATGTATCATACTGATATCTCGCATTAGTTCCTCCAACATAAGTTCGAGATCGAGAACAAAGACGGCACTCAAAACACCATCACTTCTACACTCTGTGAATACGGCGCGCCCATTGGATCTGGTGGTTACTCCGCCATGACCAAACTCGTTGGCGTTCCTTGCGGCGTAGGCAAGTATTCCCATTTTTTTCGAAACAGCTTCTGGCAAAAACATATACTAACACCGGTTAACGAACAGCTGTCCTCCAAGTCCTCAAAGGCACAATCTCAGACAAGGGTGTCCTCGCACCAATGCACCCAAGCCTTAACACACCGCTGATGAAGGAGCTTAAGGAGAAATACGGGTTAGTTTCTTTTCTACCTAGTTCTGCTAAAAAGATACTTACTAACGGCTTTTTTTTTTTATAGAATTGAATGCAAGGAGAAAATCATCAACTAAAAAGCGAGGATGAACCAAGCGAGCCAACAGCGCCCTAGCCTGCTGTTGCCTGCACAAGCCCACAGGGTGCATAGCTATCAAAGAAGCCAACGGCAAAGTCCGCCGATAGACATCCAAAAGTTCATATAGACAATGTTGCCGCAATGGTAGAAGAATAATTGCAATAAATAGGCATTGGGCAGCAAACTTCCATCGTACCTCTTGAGAAACATAATAATATGATATAGCAGGACACAGTAACCCTGTAAATGTAAACCCTTCCAAATACCCGGTCCCCATCGTCATATATATACACCTTTGTTTTTCCCGGTCGTTCCACTTCCTTTTCTCATCTGCCCTGACCTTTTCCTTGTTTGTGGACTCAGCCTTATCATTCTCCCGCGGAAACGGCGACGTTAACTTCCACCCAGCCTTATGACGTCATGTTTCCCATTCCATGTTGCCCAAGATCACCGCACTACAGTAGATTGAAAGTGAATTTCTCCCATTTCAAAAAATGACCGGGATACCATTCAATGGGGTGAGGCTGTAGTTTTCTTTCCCGGGCCGAGTTCACGGGGGCAGATGCAGAGTAACATGATATTTAAAAGACGCCAATCGGAATTACCGTGCTGAAAACTCTAGGTCTCGGGAGTATGCAGGAGTGAATGTTATGTTAGCACAAAAAAGTAAACTGGTGGACATTACTACAAAAGGCGAGGATAAAGAAACAGGCGCTGTACGAGAATTCGGGGGTTAGCTGACTGTTGATGATATTTGGAAGTGGTGGCAACCTCAAAAGGAAATAGAGAGATAAAGCTTGGATTGTGTTGGAAATTCCCCTGAGATGCTTGGAGAAATAAGACAGAAAAGGGTGAAGAAGGTAAGGTAGGTAGGGGCTGGCGGGAGTAGCTCGGGGATAGTAATATCATATCGATGTACACGTAGGTAGTTAAATGGAAAGTGGGGAAAACATATCATTTAAGAGATTTCATCATGGCACCCAATCTCAAGACTGTAGAAAGCGAACAAGGAAGAAGTTATCAAAATATATGTTTATATAGATGGCCATGGACCTTTGGAAAGCTAGCAAAGCACTTGATAACTACATGAGGGAAAAGTAGTGCAGAAAACAACAAGAAGCGCCCTTTATTGAAACCTCCCGGTTATTAGGAGGCAAGTTGAATAGACGAGAAAAAAAATGTGGCAAAATTATCGTAGGGCGTACATAATGAGGAATAACGGGGCAGAATGGGAAGATCAAGAAGATGGGGGAAAAAGGGAGTAGAGAAAACGAAGAAAGAAGAAGATCAAAAGAAAAACCAAACCACCACCCCATTGGCATTTCCTTGCCAGACCATGGTTTAGAAACCTCCCAAAAATAACGCCAGTTTGATCGAGGCGGGTATATCCAGCACCACCATGCAAATTTCCCAGTAAAGGAAACTGAGTTTAAAATAATGAACAAGAAGAAAAAAGAAAACTGAGTCACAACGAAGCGAAAAAGCGCAAATCAGAAGGACGAATGAGGGTGTCAAACCAAATAACAAAACAAAAGGCAAATGGTAAAAAGGGAAGGTTAGCAAATCCCAAACTCCTATAATCAAACGCCGGTATTTCAACCATGAAGACTTTTTCCCATAAGCTCGAAACATTCATGTTGTTCGTTGTTTAGTTTCAGTCAATGTCATCGCGCACCGACGCCAAACATGCCGACACCATAGCTACCGCCCCGTTCAGTGAGGGTGGGAGATACACCCGAAATGTGATCCTGTAGCCAATATTAGACGTGTACAAGGGGGAAACGAAAAGCTTAAATCTAGTAAGTGCTAAGGGGGCTAGCACGGTACCTTTTTCCTCTTCTTCTTCCCTTGTCCTCTTCCACCCTCCTCGCTATTTGAGTATATCCCGCTGTCAATGTCGCCATCATCATCGGGAAATCCTTCGCCATAACCAACAAAGCTGCTGTCGTTATAACTCCGCTTCTTACCTGTGCGCTTCGGTCTTGTGTTTTCCGCGACTGGTGTAGATACCGATGGGTAAGCCCCATTTGCTTGGTTAGGTCGCCGGACCTGCCCGGGCAGAGTGCCAACCGTTTTAGCATCAGTACCAGTACCGGGAGCAACCTTGGACGGCTTTTCATGCCCTAGCGCATCTTCCCAGAATTCGTGGTTTGGTAAAGTTCCTGGTTCCAGCTTCATCGCCTTCAACTGCTGCTTCAAAAAGGATGATTCAGGTTCCGCAACTTTAATCTCCTTCCCATACACCTTCTGGTTCTGCCATTCCTCCTCAGGCCATAGCGTCAGATATTTCAACCCTCCAGGCGCGCCAGGTTCGGCTTTGACCGGCTTGTTTCTTCCTGCTAAACAAAGCCCTTTGATTTTTCCTTCATACGACTTTCTTAACCTGTTAATCTTTTCGCCCGTAACGGGGTCCGTTCGAGCAACTGATGCAGCAACCGGGCCTAAACCGTAGAGTGATACTAAATCCAGACTCGGATTTGGGCCGGAAGTAGTATAAGCTAGCGTTGGAAAGTCGTGTTAACACCAGTGATGCTCAAAATAGATATTATACAAACCAATTCTTTCTATGAAAGGAGAGCTTTGGGCTTGAAAAGTCAGTCAAGACAGTGTCTTAGGGAGACCTTACAAGATTTGCAGAGATGGAAAGCCGTGCCAATATCCTGCTGTAGCGCTGATAGGCTGAGCTGTTCTTCTTGCGTTGACGAAGCAGCTCTGTAATCCAAATCCATTGCATTTTCATCCAAATTTCCACGGAAACCGCCCTTCTGCCGGTCGTGATCGGTCCTTCTGTGTCCTGAAACGTCGACGTCCATAAAATCCGATCCACTTTCTTTACTAGTAAATGATCCCCCATCCTTCCGTGAATCTGCTGATACGTTTTTGGCGGTTCCTTCCGGCTCATCCATCGTATTATTGCCAGTGAAATGGCCCCCAACACTGCTTGCGGGCGTGGGAAATGAAGTCGTCGATGTTACAGTGGGCTGCTGAGAGACCTGAGTAGACATGGCGACGGAAGAAGGTGGGGAGGACAGCGGAGCGGAATGGAGGGTCTGGGCCGGTGACGTTTGAGTAGTGGAGAAGCTCGAGGCATAGTTCTGGGCGCCGACTGACATTAACGGAGGAGAGGTCGGAGTGTGAGGTGTTTGATCCTTTGCGCGATGCTGCTGATGCAGCTGATGTGTCTTGGCCGAATCGGCCGGGGGAGACGAGGGTGATGGAGGAGTGCCCGCTTGGAAGGAAGACGACGACGGTACGTGGGACATGAGGCCCGGAATATGCGGGAAGGATCACGGTATGCCCTAGTAGTCTACAGCAGTTGCTGTATACCTTGCGCCAGATACGATGCCGAATCGGCGGATCCGGCAACGATAGGGGTCTTGGAGGCGAAGGTGACGGCGACGGCCCTCGTATCGTAACCCAGGCTGACCTTCAGCAACGTCCTATGGAGAACACATCCCAGGATTCAGACAATCTCAAGTACTTGTCTGACTGTATCGAATCGAATAGGAGAGTTGGATATGTGATATGGATGCTGGGCCGGGGTGTTGGATTGACGCCCTTTGTTCACGGAAGACAGAGGATGAAGACGGCGAGGTTGAGTTGAGGTTGCTGGGATGACGGCAAAGTGAGCGGGTCACGTGGCACTGGGCTTGGCACTGTGTCAGCGCCAGGCGGAGGTTTGCGGCGGCTTTGTTGTAAACACCAAGTTTGCAAAGAGTGAATGAATGCCCATTATTTCTTGCTAAATAGCACTGTTTCATGTTGTATGAAACAAATCGAATCTTCGGATTCTTTCTACGATCTCAACATGACACATGATGTTACTATTTAACAACAGTAGCATGGCTTGACAACTTGAATCTACAATAAAGGGGTTGAAGGGGATTTAAACAAGGTAATACATAAAGCTCGACATTTTCACTGTTTAGAATAACCAACTGTTGCGTTGTCATATCAATAGTTATACAACAATGCCATTGCTAATTACCCTCTTCATGCACTGTCGTGTTTCCTGGGAATTCCCGGGACGACATACGATAGTCCGTTGAACCGCAATAGCGGGAAAGAGACGTGAATGGGGGGAAATCTCCATACAGTAGCCGCGTCAGAACAGCACGATTTAATCGAAGTGCCCAGTTTCCTGGAAAGTTTATAAGGACATAGGCCCGAAATGTTTGGTTCTGCTCTCAGATCGCGAGAAGAGAAGACATTCATTGTGACCTGCACAAGAACCTTAACATAAAGGAGATAAAAAATAAAGTAAAATAATAAAAATAACAAATAATAAGTCAGTGGGAAACCTTTGCATCGCAACATTAATTCGTGGCGTTCAATGGTCCTGACTCTTCCGCTCAGGTAATTGCAAGTTGATAAGGAAAGGCATGAAAAGGTCGATTTATAGATCATTCATAATGGTACCAACCAATTCTTTGAAGATTTCAACTGTTGTAGTATGTCGTAGATTCATCGACACGGTACGAAACTTCAGGCGGGTTCTGGACTAGATTGGCCATCAGCTCCATATGTTCCTCCTGGCTAAGGCTTCGTCCTCGCCAATCTGTAGGATATGGTTGATTGAAGAATTGTGAGTATTGATCTCCAATGGACCCGACCCAAAACATCGGATCAACATTGGCGTTGGAATAAGAGAGGTGACCTGCGGTTGTTGATGCGGCAGTATAGTTTGGATCCCAGTGCTGCAACCCTGGAAGCACTGATGGGAAGGTATTATATAGGGAGGTTGGGTCAAACTCCACGCCACCAGGGTTGACAGCGGGTGGAGGCGGGTACGAAGTTGTTGCCGTCGTTTTCAAAGGCTGGGTTGCTTGATTGTGACTAGGCTGGGGTATGAAAGCGACTGTTGAATTAGAAGGTGTTGACGATTCGGGTGATGAGTTTGGGCCCACACGGATTGGATAATGCTGCGTGGGGTTGAGGAGGTGAGGGTTTGGTTGAGGTACTGGAGGAGTCGGGTCCGGCGTCACTCGCTCGCCAATTGTTGTATGGTGGGATGAAGCGACGGAGAAAGCAGCAATACTAGAGGGGCTAGGCATAGATGGAGGGGTCATAATATCGTGTGAAGGTGATGGAGAGGGACGATTGGAGGGCGAGTGCACGACGAAGGATTCCCCGGTTCCATATGCTCTAAGGCAGCCCGCGATAAGGCTTCTATATAGCTGAAGAGCTGATTCCACGCCTGGCCATCTCTCAGCGCTCACTGTGAGTACGTCGAGGGCAATGGAAATAAGGCTTGTAACCTCTTCAACAGGATGTTCTTGCCGAATTGTAGGATACGAGAGCGACCAGAGTATAGTATTCAATGCCATAAATACTGACTGCGTAAAAATCCAAGTCAAGTCTACGGAACCTGTGTCAACTTGACGCTTGTGCATTTTTACATTGAAAACGGAAGCATCGTAGCATTTCCTCGCGGCATCAAGGGAGGGTTCTGGGACTTGCGGCGAAGGTCGAAACATGAATACAATCATCGTATTCCGCCTCCCTTGAAACCTTAAGACTAGTTAGTTTAGGAATCCCAGACACCTGAATACCCGTCTGCACTTACCATAATTCACTAAGCCCGCTGCCTTCGTCGTTTTTCGGGCATGAAGCGACCCAGTGATCAAGCTTAGCCAACATATTAGTGAACCATGGGTCTGTATCGTCAAGAGGCCTATCCCTTTTTTTGAGGTATAGAGTCCGTCGAATTTCAGCCTGGAGGAGTCTCATCTTGAAGAAGTGAATTGCAATGCACTTCTTCATAATGGGCTGGCTGCCAGGCGGTATACCGCCGCGTGTGATGAAGCGATCATCAACCATCGAGAAAAACTTCACGTTGATATGATCGTGGGTTACCCCAAAAGCACTAGGTCGGCCGAGACTATGAGATAAACCATATTCCATCGAAGTTATAATCCAAAAAAGCCGTCGTCTCATATCAAGCTCGAGACAGTCGAGTGGCCCTGAAGATGATTTGGTTATGGTGGCCTCATCTGTCAAACCTAGATCTTGGCAAAGTTTTACAGCTACTCCTACTACCCAGTATGCAGCAGTCCTCGTAGGAGTTAGTAGAGAATACTGCGCTATAAGCGCAAAACACTGAAGAGTCGACACGTCCATTCTCTTTATGGAGGCATCTAAGAAGGGAAGGGCAGCCAGGTAATAGCTGTCCGCCAATCCCGCATACTGTGGGCTGAGCTTTTGCATGCTTATCGCAATGACAAGTCGAGCCTGGAAATTGTGACATGGGTCCTGGGATCCATCCAGAACAGAATCAATTTCCCGACGGAACGATGGCTCGTGCAGAGTGGGAAGCATGTATTGAGCTAAACATAACCGTCAACGGATAAATTGAGAGAAACAACGGGAGCGGGTTTGTGTGGCTTACCTTTGGCCATGAAAATATCCACTAGTCTGTAGGTCAACTCACGGGCCGGAAGGGTGGGTGCTGCAACTGAACTGATCATGGGGTATATTTTCGAAGTTGGCTTTTGGCTTTCGCGCGTGAAGGCGTATTTGATCTCCTGAGCAGTGGTCTCATTCACAACCTCCTTGATACTCTTTGAATGGGTATTCTGCTTTGCCATTTCCATAACGAGCCGAGTAATTGCAATGCCACTTGATGGTCCCAGAAATCTAGATTCGTCCGTTTCTTTAAACCTTATTAGCCCCGCCCCGCGAACCATGAGCTCCGCATCCGGATAGTGGTTAATTTCACCCTCCACTTGGGCCAGTTCCTGGTTGAGCATTTTTATCCTGTCCCTCAACTGTAGTATGTATGTCCTGGATATGGTCCTGTTCCGCGCGGGGTCATAGTATACACATTTCGCATTAGACCGTTGACAGGGCTCGCATCGAGGTATGCCAGGATCGCATCTTGATTTTCTCTATATAGGCATGACATGTTAGCAAGGAGAAAGGTAATAGACCGAGACAATTGTTCGACACAACTCATGCAATATAGAAAAACGCACGATACATTCTCAGCCGCAGGAGGGGACGTTGATATACAGGGTAATATACCTAGGTACATACCTGTCTACATCGCGTACAAGCAGTCAACGTGTGAGCGACGCGGCCATTGGCCGACTCGTCTGATCGCGCAGAACTCTTCTGCGGGGATTTCTCCCATGGATTGGAGAAAGATGGTTTGGTACTGATGGCCGCCATTTGGAACCAAGGTACTTCATTCGGCGACTCAATGGGTAGGACAAGCGTCTCTGGAGGGGATAATTGGTAGCCTGCGACAGATCATATGAAGCCCCCTGAAGAGTGGGGTAGCAAGCTGCATATCGGAGAGTATTTAACAGATAGTCTCAGTCTCTAGAATGAGAAACCAAGTGTCTCGATCTTTCTCTGGCCATTGTTGATTCAAAGTAAGACCGCTGAGGTTGTCGATTGATCGATCTCGGCCGGGGAACCGAGCCATGGATGGTCCAGGGCGTACAAGGGGAACACGGCTGAGTCAGCGGAACGGTGGCCCGCCTTGCCTATCTGGGTCTAGCCGCACTGGCTGCGGGTATTAATCTGATAGGCTCCCTCGGAGGCGGGTGGCAGACCGGGAGGCGTCCAGGGGGCTGGATATCACTCCAGTCCTGAATGTCGGGCCGTTGAACCAGAGGACCCCTCGACGTATGCACGCATGTATGTATCTATTTACTGGTCACTAGTCATGCATGTTCAACAAATCCAATAGTCTGAGGTATGCACTTGAACTGCCCATCAAAACTTGAACGAAACGAGGATATTTTGATCCCTGGTGACGGCTGGGTTCAGCAGCAACTCGAAGCCATGTCATATACGTCCTCACCGGGAAAATTACTGATACTAGCGGGGCAAGTTCCAAGTTGATGAAGTCGTAGCGAAGCCAACTCGCAGGTTGGGATCAAAGCGCAAAGAGGGGGATCAAAATCCATGCATAGGGAAACTAAACAAATTATCCAGGAGAGCCCATTTACCCTCTTTTAATTGAAGACATCTCTATTCCGAAAAATGTCGGATGCCAGGTGAAAAATACATATTGAAGCATGAGCGGGGTAATATCTTATAGCTGGAAATTGCTCAATATTCAACAGTTCACGTTGGTCTATAAAAACCCCCAAGTTCCTCCGTCAAGTCTCCTGAATCTCTATCATCCCATGAAGCTTGAAGGTCCTACCACAATAGCCCAAACCTGCTTTACTGCCACTTAACAAGTTTACACGAAACCAACTGCCTCTGTGCGTATCCCCTATTCTGACAAGATGCCATTAGCCTCTGCTAACAGTCCCCTAGAACGCCCTTGAACCATTAAAAATGAAGCTCACGGGACTCGCCATCGCCCTCTTTGCGGCTGTTGCTATTGCGGCCCCAAATGAGATTCGCCGCGCCGACGCCAGCGAAATGGCCGCTCTCGAGAAGCTCGAAAAGCGCCAGGGGTGTGGCCCATGCACCGACGGATGGTTCTGCTGCACTACCGGATTCTGCGGTCCCTGCTAGATCGGTTGTGTCAGAGGCACAGGACCGGCTTGTTGTGGATTGAAGGCTAGCCGCTTTCACCAGGTGACCCTCGGTTGTTATGGGCTGCATTGGGGGAGGAATGTGGAGTTGTGAGATGTCGGGGGCTAGGAGAAGCAAGGGACAGTGTTATGACCGGCCTAACTGTTACAAGACGTGTTGGGAATCCTTATGTTTTTCCTTGTTTTGGGGTCAGAAGAGCCTTTTCTTTTGCGTAAAGAGCTGATGTAGCTTCATGCTTCCCTTACGACGAGGCCTCAACTCTTTGCTAAAAGCACCAGTCAGCTTAGTTCACTGTCAATACATCTGATCCTCTTTTCTATTGCGGAAGTCATTGTCTGGTATTGACACTTGGCCTGTCAGGTCTAGGGAGAGGTGTAGAAGAAAGGTCTGACGACTTCAATGAGTTGCATTTGACATCATAAATGGTTGAAATAGCCATCCACGCCGTGGAAGGGGCATCCTATTGCTGTCTATCAAACATGAGAGTTTAGTAATATTAAGTAGATATAATTATATATGGATGGGTGGGGAACGTAACTATTTATGTATAGTAGCTACCTAGGATACCGTATCATGGGGAATTGCCTTGTGGGGTTTAGCGCCAACCCAATCGGGTTCCGCGTAACATTGCTGCTTTCTCGACTAGTTATATAAACCTATCTCCCATCCTGACGCTGCTTGAACATCTTCTCTCCATCGCTCCTATTCTCCCTTCTCCTCTCAATCTTCTTGTCTCGTGTGTGCCGTGGCGCGCGTCCCTTTTATGTCTGGTCTGTGAAGGATCATGGCTGACTTACGTTCTCCTTTCACTTTGTTGGTCTTATTTTCCTGTCAGGTACACAACCAGTTATTTCTTTGCATCGTATGGTTCAGGTTCTGCACTTCGATCTTATCAGCGCTGCCAATCTCATTCAGTGTCTTGGTGCTTGGTTTCCCTATCTCGTCACTTGTGACCTTCTCACTTGTGGTGCAGGCCGCCAGTGATGGGCGGTTCTATGACCATCATTGGTACGCCAACAAAAACACGCCTCGGCAAGAAAATACCCTAGCATGGCAGAAATGATTTGTGCTTTGCTGCGCCGCGGATTATTACGGATAAGTCCAGTTGATTAAATTTTGAGCCAGCGAATTTAGATTCTCTCATAGAGCGTCTAATTATAATTTTCACGATGCAATATAATAAAATAAAATGTATATGACAGATCGAGTTCCTCGTCGACGAAGGTCCCGAGATCTATTTATCCTAACTGAGCGTGCGAAGTTCGGGAATACCTGAGCACGGAAAGGTATACTTTTTCTCCTTAATCAAATCTTAGGATCAAAGGCCCAATATCCAAGTGAAAAGAAGAATAGTGGCATCCATGTAGCCAGAGAGATTAAGGTCTTCGTCTAGCCGCTGGGGACACAGGTCCCCAAATGTTTTGGTCTCTGTTTCTTGTTGGCTAAGCGCGGTAATGGGGGCTGCACTGTCTTCAGCTAACTCGTCGGGATTCCTTTCAGTTTCTTGTCCTGCTGCATCTTCTTCATTTGTGTCGTTCGTAGCGGTAAATTCAGAGCATGTTGTTTCGTCGCCGCCTTCTTCCTCTCCCTCCTCTTCTTCGTCTACGCGTTCACTCGCTTCTGCCTCATGATCTTGTTCTGGTTCTTGTGCTTCTTTTTCTCCTTCTCCTTCTTCTCCTTCTCCTTCTTCTCCTTCTCCTTCTTCTCCTTCTCCTTCTTCTCCTTCTCCTTCTTCTTCTCGTTGTTGCTGTTGCTGTTGTTGCTCCACTTCTCCCTCCACTTCATCATCATCTACTTTCACCTCAACTTCCTCTTCCTCTTCTGTGTCATTATCAGCTGCTTCGTAAACTTCCCCTTGATGCAACTGTTGAGAGCCGCCATGATGCCCGTTGTTATAATCGTCGTTATTCGTAGTTTCTGTTTCTTCACTGACCTCCAGCTCAGGGTCTGAAAATTCGTCGCCGTCCAACCATAAAGCACGACTGGATCAAATGGGCCTTGGTCAGCAACGCTGTATACCGGTAAAAGTAAAAAAACGAAAACCTAGTAAGTTGGGTATAAAAGAAAACCAGGGATGTTCTCACCAGCATGGACAGTTAATTTCCCTCGCAGTCGACTCTAAATCCAATTGTGAAGCCCTGCGGTTCACTGTTTTCCACTCAGTTATACAGCTGTTGTGGAAATTCGTGCCACATCGAGCTCTGCACCAAGCTATATTGCGGCCGTTGAAGGTCTGGGACAGTGGGTTCAGGGTGAAATGCTCCTGACAGATTGGACATGTTTCATCAAGTCTCATCCGCTTGCGGACTGCGTAGGTTATAGAACCCAACTGACTGGATTCAACAACTGGCTCCGCTCGGGCGGTTAGACCGGTCGGCCGGCGATCAATCCCAGAATCTTGTGGCACTCTCTGGAAGGAACGAGTCGATAACCTTGGAACAAGACTTGGACGAGACGTGTGCGAAACCTCTGTCTGATGGACAGGGACAGAGGACAAACCAAACCCAGTTATAGCGGATCGACTGGATTCTTCGCGCGCAGGAAGCTGTAGGTTTCGCTGCTGTGAATGTTCAGCTCTCTGCTGCCGGCGTCTGGTAACATGCGCACGAACAATCTGATCTTCCCGGTGATCAGAGACCCTTTTTTCCCACAGACCAACCATCCGGCTTCCTTGATTCTGATGGAATCTTTTGCAGAGCACACGGGGCGCCAGTTCTTCCAAAATGTGACTGATGTCCTCTCCATGTAGATATTCATTGGTACCTTGTTCGAGTAGTGCGGATGCATAAGACCGGTTGTGTCGGGCGATTGGATTATGACAACGTCTGCCTTTACTTGGTGCCCACCCCACACATGTAAAGTAAGGAGAACGAGGATCGACATTAATTATATCGATGAGGCGTTCACTACGCGAAATCCGAGTCGAGGAATGAGAAGGGTCGCTGTAGTGAAGACTATTCTCGAACTGGGACGAAGAGTTAAATCTCGATCGAGAGGGCGCCATCATCAATCAGAGCTGCAGGCAAGAAGCAGGGAAGTACTGCAACAACAAGAGGAGGAAATTTGATACTATTATTTTTCTCTTTTAACAGCTGTATGAAAATGGAATCAGGTTAATTTTATAATGGGAGGGTTAATATATAATATGTGTGAATGTGCGTTATAAGGAGGGAAAGGCCTTTGCCGCCATTCAGCTTTGGCACGCAGTGCCATCTATGAAACCCCAGTGGCCAAAACAGGGCTTTGATCCATGCATAGGCTGTGTCTGGAACGTCTAATGCAGCAGGTTAAGGACTTGACCTTGGCATGGGATGCGAGCGGCACAGCAGATCTATAAGCGATTGATCAGCATACTCTTCCGCCCAAATTTCAACTTCAACTTCGCACCATTAACTATAGCGCCCTCATCTATCGTTGAATGAAACGGATTTGAGAATATTACCCCTAAGAAACACCCAAGAAGAATGCGGAGGCGCGAAAGGGGATGGTGACTGTAGCTGGCCCACTTGCATTTCACCAGACATGCTTCCTCGTTCAGAATGCACCTTCCAACTCCAGTTTCACTGCCAGCTTCTCCGCCATTCCCCGAACCCCTTACCCATAACTTCTCGCTGTGTTGGATGGATACGGCAAATTGAAGTACAAAACAGGCAAACAGTACACTTAGTACGTATTTACAGAGTGAGGTTCCGGGTAGCAATCGGCTATCTACAATCGCAGCCCCGCCCTTAGTGGCTTAGCGGGGCTGAGCCGAGGGGATTAGCAGGGGAAGCGCAAGAAGGTCAATCTTGATGCAATTCCGCCTTCCCCGGTTTGCTAACGAGCAGACAAGCGCAGCTCAGCCATTGGCGATCTCCGACCATGACGAATGGGTGGGCACAGAAAGCCCAATCAGACATGACCATTACCCGCCGAGCGGCTGGTGTTACGCTGGAGCAGAAGTAGATGAATTTTTGGTCCAAGCTACACCTGATGCTGCCTTGGGGTTCCATGCCTGGGAAAGTGATGGAGGGTGGCACACAGAGAAATCTGATGGCCTCTGATTTTATATGAACATCGAACGCTTGTGGAAATCAGTGGAAAAAGGCGTTCGGTCAGACAAGCATTTGCATTACAGTTTGCAGGTAAGCGTCCTCCCCTCAAACTCACCTGCCCGACTTGCGTTTGGCCTGAAGAAACAAACCAGAACAGGCTTGGGCTGACTACTGATGTTAGCCTCCGCACGACGGACGCCGTAACCTTATAGCAGGCCACAAATGATCCAAGTTTTCAATTTCACTCACGCTTATTTCCAGATAGAGGCTTTTGCTCGAGCCTGTTAAATCCAGTTACCCGGCGCTTCTCCCACGTCGCGTAAAGACCGCAACTGTAAATGCAATCCAGGGCCGGTGTTAAGGATTGATTGCCAAACTCGTCCGCTTGCTAGGATGACCGCATCTCTCGCGCCCTGCGAGATTGGTTTGGCGCAAGGAAGTTTTGTAATTCACACTCTCCAACGGTTTCACTTGGGTAATTCAGTGAGCGCCAGCTCGACAATGCGATCATCTGGCGTGCGGCAGGATGGAGTGTCATTACTGCAGAACGCGTCGACACAATCCTCACCGTGTGCATCGTACCCGCGCTTAACTCATCAAGGTTATCGTTCTCGTACAAGGCTCCCACCGAGGCGGCATTCCTGGCAAATAGTGGGACGGAGGGGAGATACCTTTCCGCAATCCTCTCTGCGAAACTTCTCTTCCCCAAGGGTGACAGTTCAAACAACAACCAGGCCTATTATGCCAAGAGATTCCGCGTTTACCCTTCATAATAAAAACTCCAAACGGAGGACCTTGGACACCATCAATTACGAAATTGCCACTTTGCTCATGAAGGGACCAGGACCAGCACGAAGCAGGCGTTCGAAAGCTGCTGAAAACGGAACCATCTATGTACTCGGGCGACAGGGAACCAACAATTTCGTCAAAAATTGGGAAAACAAGTGGAAGAGTATCCGCTCGTATGGCTTGAATTAGCCAAAAAGGCTACTATGGGCAGTTTATCTCCTATTCAGATGAACGCGACCGGCCTGTCAAGCATTTCGGTTTTGCGGAAAGAATTATCCAGTAAGAGCTACACAACATTCATTACAACTCAGATTTCAAACAACAAAACTGTGCGCCAGGCTCTCCTCGCCCCGAAGAAGGAAGAACAGAATGGTATAAAATGGACCCACAACAAGCCGTCGATGTTGTGGTGCGATGGCGGGACTGGCTTCATTTGTGTGAGCCTTATGATGGACATGGAAACTTGCGAGGGTATTGGAAACACGTGATTTCATGCGCTGAAAAGTACGATAGAGCAAAACATGGCGATATAGGCAGTCGCTGGGCTGCCCTTCTGAAGCCACCAAGTCAGTACCAACTAGGACGGTACTATCTGGTTTGCTCTTTATGGATTTTCATCAAGAGCGTGGTGTATACCTTGAAACTTGCATATACCCTGTGCCAGTGTCTGTACCATCTTTGCTACGGATCGTATTAGTATACTTTTCTTACAAACAATTATGAAAAATATCCAAAGTCATTTATCGTGGGTTGAGTGTTGAAATCGGGTGTGGTGTGGTGCTGTTGAGGCTGATCACGTGGTGAGAAAAGCCTTAGGTCCGGGCGCCGGCCAACAAGACTACGAAACGCCGACGAAACCCGCCTGCATTCAAGCTACACCTCTCAAACCATCATGCAAATACAAAGACAAATCATAGATCAGGGCTTTAATGAACTGTTTGGGGTAGGGAGGTGCTGCGCATGTGGGCAGCGGTCTCCCACTTCATAGAAAGTGCTGGACCTTCATTCAGAAGGGCAGCGATTCATTCCAAAACAGGTATACTGTATATACTGTATCATGGGGAACTGCCTTGTAGGGTTTAGTGCCATCCTGATCAGGCTTAGCACAATATTGCTGCTTTCTGGACATGTAAACCTCATTCTCCTCTGCTTGAACTGCTTCTCTTCATCATCTCTATTTTTCCTCTTCTTTTCTCACAATTCTCTTGTCTTGTGTGTGTCTCATGTGTGCCACACATACATTCCCTTCTTTTAGGCTTCACTACCATACTGTATTTAGTAAGGTTAAAAATTTTCAATTCCAATCAGTATAAACTCAGAGAAAATTCTTGTCTGTAAGCGGCTACGCCCCTAGCCCCCATATGCTTTATTGGAACCTCATTCTTCCACTCTGATTTTGCTCTTTTGTTTATCCACTCTGAAGTTGCGTACACACAAGAAGCCCCTATTGTAGACATCTGTTTTCTTCTTGTTTTCTTCTTTTCTCCAACGTTCTCAATTTTGTATATAGCTGTCTATGAATCGAGTTTCTTTCGGCATAGACCCGTTACATTGTCTTTACATTTGGAAAGATGAGAGTTGGCATCAATACTTACAAATATACGGTGTCTTCACAAGAGATGTCAGCAGATTTCACCATAAATCTGATATGCACGAGAAGTGCCGAATATGATTGATAACAATAGTTGTGGTATTGATATATTTCTTATCTGTGGCCTAAAATTGAAGCAGAGACTGTAAAAGAATGTAGTGACCAGTATGGAGAGATTTTTGACATGAAGCAGTACTAACAAAATGTACAGTAGAGACAGTATCACATGAACAAGAGAAACACCCAAAAATAGTGGGGGATGTTCAATTTATGCATTTTGAAGAGTAAAGGACTACCACCAACAAAGCTAAGCATAAATAATTCATCGGACATCATTCATGGTCAGTGAGAGAAGGGTAGATCTTCTAAGTTGTTGTTTGGGTAAAAGCAGCATATTTTTGGTGTCATGTGTTGAGAAACAGGCTTAAACCAGTGTCAAAAAAGTGGTATTCTGATTGGCCGCACCCCCCATCTTACAGACTATGGAGGTATGTAGTAGGCATTCGGGGCCAATGTAACCGTACCTATTCATGGACCCCTGCCAGGAAGACTTGGCGAGAAGATTTCATGGTATCTGTAAGAGTAACCGTGGAAACATAGCCAGAAACAGAGGTGTTTTATAAATGGACGTCTAGCCATGCCACAAAGTTGAAATTGGACACGAGCTGTCAGACAGGATGATCACCCGGCGGGAGGTGGAACCATCAGATTGGATATAAGCGGGTCGCAGACAAAACCAGTAATTGTATAAGTCGCTGCAGGCATAGCAAGCGAAAAAAATCAGACGCCTCGAGAGAGTTGGGAAATTGTTCCGAGGTGATTATCACCTAGGTAGTCAAAGCTTGCAGTTGATTTTCCGTTATGTGTTGTGTTGCTTACCTAGGTACCTATTTTCTGGCGGGGCGGCCCGTGGGAGGCTGCGAGCTACACGGGTTAACTAGCGATCCAGTTCAGTGAGGCCCTGCGCCAGTATAAATAGCCAATTAACCCGTCAAGATTATGCATCTCTCCCGTTAGTGCTGTCTAAACATATCAAAGTGGGGATTCCCTGAGAGTAGTTGAGAAGAGAGTTATGGTGTCGAAAGTCGTGAGGGGTGAACATGTTTGTGTTTGTGTTAGGGTTATTCGATTCCTATGATGTTGCTTTCTTATTTTCTGTATTGAATTTTAATTGAGAGCTCGCTTGAGTACCTAGGTAGCTGAATATCAAATAATAAAAAAAACACTGATAATTTGTAATTTTGCACGTCGGTAGCGCAAAGGGGAGCGATAACAAGCAAAACGAGTATCGTAGTGTATATTCGTTCAGCTGTGAAAGAGAATGGCTATGTTCAATGTAAATGCGATAAAGGTCCACCAAAAGTAAACGCCGTAAAGGAGTTGAACTGAACCAATTAATAATAATGACCGTAGACGAAAATAGAAAGTGAGTTATATAGAAGAACAGCAGTAAACCCGCCAGGACAATTCACTAGAGACAAACAGAGCAATGACAATTTCTTGTGCATACTCAAGTGTCCATGGTAGAGTGATATTGGCCGAAAGCGTGACTTGGATCCAATGTTTTATGAGTGGAGTGTGAAGTATCAAGTACGGAAAATGGCCGTTGGGGGGTATATCCCTCAAACTCGAAGACGCCTAGGTGATTGGTGCTTGATCTCGCACTGTATGTCGGCGCCGGACTTTGGAGGTCCATTAGGATAGGCTCTGATGTCACCGAATGGTCCATGGAAACTTTTATATTAACGGTTGAAGTGTTCTCGGACTCGGACTCGAAATCTTTATCCATCGAGTGCCTTGCAATCGCGAAACTGAGAAACATGGCAAGGCCACTTAACGCCGTCATCACAGCGAAAACCGCATGTATGCCTATCACGTAAGAGTCGATCACTCCGGACTTGAAGGCGTTCGCTGGAAGAGTATGGAGCGTTTCAATATACCCTTCCGAGTCCTTCGATATCTCCGTTGGGAGACCTAGATCGCCTAACTTTTGTGCCATCACGTTTTGAAAGATTGTTCCCCCCATTCCCACACCTACGGCCGCACCAACGGCCCGTAGAAATGAGTACATCATAACAGCGTGAGCAACGTTGCTTACTGTAGATATTGCCTGAACTCCGAGGTTGAGCGCGCTGAGGATCAAACCATGTCCAAGACCGAGGAGTACAAGGAGAGTAGCCCACACAACCGTTTTGGTATCGGCGTCCAAGAAAATCAAAAGGCCAGTTGCCGATGTTGTTACAACCCAGCCTGCCCATATTGCCCAGCGAAAACGACCAGTCCGACCAATGGCTGCTGCCACGAGAACACTCGCTGGCACCAAAGAAGACGTGACCGGAAATAGGCTGATGCCAGTGCGGACAGCTTTCTGTCCCTTCACGGCTTGAAAATATAGAGGAATATAGTAAAGCGCAATATAAAGCTGCCGAGCGTCAGTCAAAATGCCACAAGAAAGGAAGCGATTTACGATTCATGCTAAACATACCTCAAGTCCTTGAATAAATGAGCAGATGTATGCGGCTATTGCCGATCTGCTATAGAACAAACTTTTTCGTAGGAACGGAATATTTGCTATCCGGAACTCATACCATAGTGTGTACACGACTCCAAATATGCCGAGCATCAAAGGAGCAAAAGTTGCAATGTGGTCCCAGGCAAATTGCGTGCCGCCCCAAGAGATCGCCATTAGCAAAAGAGTTGTACTCGAGATGAACAAAACTCCCCCGGTCCAGTCAAGTTGCTTTACTTTTTCCATAAATGTCGATTCCTGCTTCTTGAGCCTGACTGCAATAGGAACCATTACGAATCCGATCGCGCAAAAGGGGAAATTAATATAGAACGTCCACCGCCATGTTGCATGCTCAGCAAATAGTCCACCAACAAGTGGCCCAAGGATTGTCCCAATCGCCCACGCGATCTGAATAATGGCAGTAAACTTCGGGCGTTGCCTGAGGGGAACAATGTCTGTAATGATAACGTAACCGAGGACAAAGACGCCGCCCGCTCCCACACCCTGAATGGATCGTCCAGCTAGAAGTGCGTGAAAGTTCTGCGCGAGACATGCAATCAATGTACCTGTAGTGAAGAGGGTAACGCTAACTAGCATCACTTCCCGGCGCCCGAATACATCGGAGGCAACGGCGACGAACGGTTGAAAGACAGCGTATGTCAAGAGAAATGATGTGCCCGCCCAAAATGTTTCGATAGCGGTGCCTTTAAGTTCGCTCGCTATCGTCTGTTATAACAGAGTAAGAATTCAGCCAGGTAGCAGAGAAGGGCACGCATGTAGACTTACCGGAAGAACAGGGACAATGATTGTCGCGTCCAGTGCAATCATCAGATATAGTAAGAAAATCGAGAAGACGATCAACCACTCCCGCCTGTGAGGTTTCCATTGGGGAGAAACCTTTTTGGAGCCAAGTCCCGATTCACAGAATGTGTAGCTTCCCAAATCGGTGGATGTCGATCGTCTGCTTTCGTAAAATTCAGACATTGTTCCAAATAACGTCTGCTTTCCCAGTAAACCAGGTTATCTCAAATTTAAGAATTAATACAGAAACAGATTCAGCGAGCCATATTCGAAATGGGATTCCGTATTTCTTATGGCTGATGTTGGCAAGCTTCAAATACAAAATAGACCCAATGCCGCCCCCAATTGGGATAGTGGGATAGTGCTGCAAGGATTGCATACTCGCACTCAACTAAAAGTTCGACTGTTTGTCTGCAGCAGTGGAGGCCACAGAGAATGCGATGATCTATGTCAAACATACTTCATACGTTCCGAGTACGTACTCGCACTCGATCAGTTGGCACTAAAAAGGCCAGGTAGATGTACATCGCCCGAATCCGTAGATCCTCGCGTTTGCCATTTGGGGCACTAGCAGCTAGCCAAGGTGCAAGAGTGTTGGTACTGCCCCAATCCCAATGACGGTCTAGGCTCAGTACGAGATATCCATGCGTGAGCCATGAGGAGGTCGGAAACTTGTTTTTCTTTCTTTTTGCATTTGGAGGTCCAGGACAAAGCGCATATCTTTCGTTTTGCTAAACGATTGGACAGCTCCAGTCTTGTTTAAATGGTCCTTTGTACAAGCCAATCGACTTGTCTTCTAAATTGTAGAAAAAAGCAATCCAGCTATGACATCAAAAAGGATGCCACGAATTAGCAATGGCGCTAAGGCGCAACGATGTGGCCGCTGCCTGTAAAGAACAAATGTGCAGTAATGTAGAAGAATAGCAATCTGCTCATTGATCAAACTTCGTGAATTGTGTCCAGAAACATGGATGTACGCCCTCTCGGAAGAAGAGCAGGGCCCTAGGGCTAAATTTGGTATATCGACCATCCGCGTCAAGGGTCTAACGTTATGGCCAAGTATGTGGCCGAGCTGCCGCTCGAACCCGGCAGTGAGATCGTGGGGTCCAGCTCACGAGGTAGATGTAACTCTGATCGCGTAAAGAGAAAGGTGCTGCACCCCTTTTCTTATCGAACCAGCCCCACTGTCCTGATCAATTCAAGTTTTTATGAAATACTGGCAGCGGTGACACCGAGAGAGCTTAGAGTCCAGTTGCGTTGATCAGTATTCGAGCAGAAGTAAAACGCGCCCCACGGACTTTAAAGGGCCGTGGGGTGTTTAGATCGAAATACAGCTGACTGGCAATCCTGCTACAAGCATGGAAGAACGAAGTGGTGTAGAATCTCGGAGCTTGTAGCTGCGGGGTGGGAGTATTGAATGAACCGGCGTTGTTAAATATAGCATATTCTTGGCGAATAGTTGCCGCAAGCTAGTTTAAAGGACCTGAAACCCTGCACCCCATCGCACAACATCAACACGCTGGCAAGGGTGTCATCCTTTCCTGCAGAATGAAAACGTGGCGGAAAGAAGTCTGCTTCCAGTGACACCAACGTTGTAGACACCCTAACTGCTCGGACGCCAGTCTAAGCAACGGAGTGGTCACCGACTTCTTTACCAACATACCGAATTTTCTGTATAGTAGTGTGCACTCCATTTCGTCATGGATACGGAGCAAATGCCTTGGTTTCATTTCTACCATCATGATCCATGCCCGGATGTTGTGACCTTGCGTTCGTTTAGGATTTTGCAGCATTTTTGCTTTCGTATCTCACCCCGCCTTCTCCCCTCCCCTCCTTCAACCCGGTCTCGAATCCAATTTATAAGGAATTCCTAATCTCTTAGTTCTTTTAAATTTTTCTCCAGTAGATGTCATCAACGTCGCAAGCGCGTCGTAACCGCCCGGCAATATGCTATTAGCAGGTAGCAGGCGAATGTATTTGTTCTTTGAAAGAAAGAAAAAAAGCTCTGCTGCTGTCACTTTATCCAAAGAGCTTCCTGGATGCAAAGCCGGCAGTGCTTGCAAATGCCGCGCATGGGGTAGGTAGCGGACAACCCGAGTTCGTTTACGAGCGTATCTTTTTTTCAAAAGTCGTATGGAGAGTGACTTACTAGGTCCATATAGCGCGACGCTGCTAGCTGTGATAATATGCCCCTGTAGATGGAATGCCTGTGTGCTCGTGGTGGTGAGGTTAAACATGAGTTGGGAGAGGGAGCTCGACTGCTGCTCCTCGCCTCTCTGTTCCGCACTGCATTCTGCATGGCTTAGAACCCGGCATAATACTCTCCCATAGATATCATCAGGGTATATCGTTTCCCTAATACGCCAGCAGGCTCGTAATTTCGAGCGGTGGAGGCGCCGCTCAAGGCTATTGGGAAGGATGCAAAGCTCAGTTGGAAGGTTGCAGACACACGTAGCTTGGCGCGAACAATTTAGGCGGGTGGCTTAGCGAACGCCGCCTAACCTTGTCTGTCGAGGCCCTAGTTCACTTGTCGAACATCACATCAAGGATTGACGTCGGTTGCTTTATTCAATATCATGCTTGGTTGAGGTCTTCCTATCGGAAGAACGGCATTGATGACTTGAAATACGGAGAAGTAACTGCTACTGGTGATAGCGCACGACCCAGCTATCGACCCCGTATAAGCCAGTGCGATGCATGACACCCAACCATCACGAGGACCGAAAAGATATATTTGCGGAGGCAGTTTCATTCCGCTGCTAATTAGCAGTGACCACACCATGCCCGTTCATATCCACACTGCTGTTACCTCCCCATGGTCATCTTTTGGCCCTTCAGTGAACTGCTACCTAGTTTCTAGTTTCCTGGATATCCCACGTCTGCTCAAATGGTGAATTCAAACCGACAGAACTTCAAGCACGATGAAGGCAGATTAGCAATACGTTCCACCCAAGGGATTCGCCTATTGCACGTCTAAGGGGTCACGGGATGGTAAAGGGCAATAGCATTCCGTTTGAATATCGCAACATTGTCCTTTTCAAAAGATGCTAACTCTGGCGCGGGTTCTGACTCTGCAGAAACCATAATTTGCAGACCTCTGCTGGCAAGCAAGCTTACAACGAAGGCGATGAGTTTCATACTATTCGCATATAATATGCAAGGCTTCTGAGGTACTACTGTGATCCGTTGTCAGAGTAGTAGCTCCGGTACCATTTCTTTAAAAAAAGGTCAGACGAAAATATACAGGCGAAGCCTAGAATTAATTCCTTCAGGCTTCAAACATAACGTTACTAATCTCTAAATGGAACGTCATCAATTGCCGGAGTCAAAGGATCAAACATACCCCTACTTTTTTCAACTAGGTGTTTCCTAACTACCCAGGATTGCAATCTATCTACATCTTAGACTAAGTGTAGCGATATTCTAATGGGTTCAATGAATGTATTTAAAAGATCAACTGCGTTTGTTCGTCATGCTTCTCGAGTTTGGCGCCTTCTGATTAACAACACATTGAAATCAATGCTCCGAATCTAGCCCTAAAGAAGAGGCCTTTTTCCGCTTTCGTATTGTTTAGATGTCATGGAAGGGATCCAACGGTCATTTCAACAGCATATAGAGCTCTTCCATAATGTCGTGATTAGTAACATTGCCTCATCTAATTCATAATTGCTATAGGACATATTGTTTATGGGTAGCATAAATCCGATACGTTGGGTAACCAAGCCAAGGCGAGGTACTTAATCGGTATCCAAAACTTCCCCACACTAGGTGCCACAGGCCACGGGTGAAACGGTCATGGAAATAGCAACAGGCCTGGGGACGGAATGCCGGTTTGACTGTCATAATTTATATTTGATTTTGAAGATGGATTATATTATTATTTCCTCATGAGATCAAAAGCCTTGACACTATTAAGAACAGATATAGGACACATAGGACATATGTTAACGTTATTACTATAAAAACCCCTCCAAGTTTCCAGGAACAACAAGATCGCATTATTTCTCAAAATTTCCGATACAGCCCACCTTGTTTAACCTCAAGTAGCCGTTATCGCTGTGTTGCCTCCGAACGGGAGCGGAGAAAGGACCCGGTATTTGCACACATGTTTATTGGTTATTCGAACATCAGATGCCCCGACTCCAACGGCGGAACTCATGCAGGCTACAAGCCACAGGATAAGCAGGCACCACATATACTCTGTATGACTGTATACAATTCAGAGCAAGAAGAGCGCGACTCAGCCAAGTCGCGAGGACCCTCACTCAGCAAAGTATCAAAGTCATCTGATAAATACAAACGATAAATCCAATGTTAAATGAATGCCGACAATATAAGCCGAGAGCGTTCCAAGATCATTGGGGAAGCAGTCAAAGAAAATTGTCCATGTGCCTTCACTCAACGAATGGCAACGCTGCAGTCTGCCCCACGTGAAATTCTTGCTGCCCAAGACTAGATCACTTAGTCGCCTTTCGGCGCATCGACCCAAAACTAATGTAGATATTAATTCTCGTTAACGTACGATATTACAGATGTTGTTATGATAGCCCAGGTTGATACGCCTCTTGCATTCTGGGATACCAGTTAAAGAAGAGGAAAGCAAAACCTGCATAGGAAGACTAGTTGTCATGCTTCGGTTATGTGATCATTCCAGCAATGACAGACATGATGATAAATGACGTTCATGTCTTAGGGTTTTAATGCGTGCCTTTCGTGCTGCCACATGTCAGCGTCTTACAGCTGCAGGGGATCAAACTGACGACCCAGCGGTGAATCACCGTGTCAAGGATAGCCCAGCAAGATCCTCACACCTGAAAAGCATGAACACGAATATTTTCCTATACATCGTATATAAGATGCCCTAGAAAATAACCCGTGCAAAGTCTTTTGCTCCTCGGAGCCAGGACAATCCGAAATCGAGTATTGCGGGATAAGGAAGTCTTCGAAGGTACAAATAGTGCAAAGCGGTATTCGGTCGCTATTCTGACTCACGTAAGCTTTCTAACACCGGGCTTACTATCCATGTTTGTTCAATTCCACTGACGATATCCATCTCCGTGGACCAAAAACAAGCCAAGTCCATCATATTAAAATAAACAAGCTGCGTAAGAGTCAGAGCAGATTGATGCTCTAGCTTTATAATCTTTGGCAGTGGACGATAAAGCGGCACATTTCACGGGAATACCAGTGGCGGTAAAAGCTGAAAGTGGCAGCCGCAAAGGCAGTAACAATGTTGATGATCAATATTTCGCTGCGCTGGTGGTAAACCCGTAAGCTGTAAGAAGCTGAAAAACTGTGGAACTCTTCAAGTTTCTTCCAGGTTCACCCATAGAGGACTATGATTTGCAATACCTAACGGTTTGCAACCAGGCAAACAGGATCAGCACCAAAAAAGAATGCGAGTTCATATTATCGTAGGTATACACCGTAGGATAGCGCCTTGAGGGGTAAAGGGGGGAGGTATTGCCGAGTACTAGTACTACATACTAGAGTGCTCAGGGTGGTTGATTCAAAGAAATCGCCCTAGAAATTCACGGAAGAACCCAGATAGACCTCTCCATGTCTGCAACATGGCCGCGAGTTGTCAACGTAGATTCCGGAGTCAAGTCTGTAATTCGTCTTTATCTGTATGAAGTGGTTGAAGTACAATTACAGGTTCTTGATCCGGCAATTCTATTTGGTGAGGTTGAGATTGACTGAGTCACATGACTTGCGGGCAAACAATATCTATCGACGATGATTGGCTGCTGCGCATCAGATAAGGCGAATGGTGGGTCACGGGCGATAAGATAAGGTTTGGCTCTATCTTAAAACCTTAACCTTGTTTCGATGTTCCAAGGACCCCCTAAGGGACAACACTCCTTCGTTGTCTCTGGAGTTGTCTGCGCAGGACACCTCCATCAAAACATACTTCTGACCAAAAGTTTAATCGTCTGACAGTTTGAACAGGCATATAGCAGACATCGGCCGCCAATCAGGCATATTCTGGGACAAGCTAACATCCCAAAATTACAAAGAAAGTTATGTTGGAAACCGGTCAGTTGATCCACCGCACATGCAAACGGACTGCCCTCCTAGCCACGAGGAATTACTCTTGCGGCAAAAAAGAGACCAGTCCAGCAGTGCGGTAGCACTATGAAGGGGCTCGTATGATATGACGGTCACGTCAATCATCGTCAGACTACCCTGTAACTGTCGCGGTGGGGAATCATGGGGGGGCGGCGGCGGGATCGCGCCCACCCAACTATCATGCACGAAGGAGTCAGCGTTCCATTTATATCCCGTTTCTATTATCGTTCTTTTATTGTTTGTTATCTAAATGGAGCATGGCGCTTCGGACTAATGCTGCCTTTGATATACTCGTGATATGAACTTTTCTATTCTATATCTCGCAGATTTTCGGAAATATTCTCATTATATATCCCTGATTTTCTCTTCTATGTCGCCGCATTTTTCTTCATTCGATCAAAGGGTATTATAGCTATCTTGAAAGATAGACGAAAGTGAGATTTCTTTTTCTTACCAGGCGAAATGAATGAACGAATCTCCATACCAGTTACTCTACCCCATCCGACCCCTACCATTTCATATTGGCAGAATCCGCCAGATGAGATCGCGGATTTTTGCTCAACGACACAACTTCCAGCCGAAGCGGATATTGCAATAGTTGGATCAGGGATAACGGGTGCGGCCATTGCATATAATATCCTGCGACGGGCACCCGGTACGAATATTGTTATGCTAGAGGCGAGGAACGCATGTAGCGGAGCAACGGGACGAAATGGTACTAATTTTCTTCTGAGTCTTTTTACATCCTTCATGCTTTAAAGAAAAGTCGCAAAATGATTCATGATCATGGATAATATGACTGATGAAACCCCATTTCAAAAATGGGAGCTAGGCGGCCATACCAAGGGAGCCTCTTATACTACCTTCCCCGCAAACGTGGAAAAGCTAGGCCTTGAAGAGGCTATCAAAATTGCCAAACTCGAGCTCAGCACTATCCGCCAGGTACACGGTTTTGCGCGCGAACACAACATCGACTGTGAGAGCAGACACATTGATACGGCCGACATTATCTACAACCAGGAAACACTCGACCAAGCCGCCAAAACCGTCAGGTTCATGCAAAAAGTTATGCCCAACCACCCAGCAAGCAAATATACCTTTTGGAACAAACAAGAAACCGAAGAAAGGTTCCTCGTCCCCGGCGCCGCAGGCACCATCACCTACGAAGCCGGCAGCCTTTCCTCCTACAAGTTCGTCATCGGGCTGCTCAAGCTCTGTCTAAAGCGCGGGCTAAACCTGCAAACCAACACCCCCGTCACGGGCCTGCAGAGACAGGATATTAACCGCGCTTCCGCCAGCACCACAACGACCCCCAAGAACTTCTGGACCATCATAACACCGCGCGGCAACATCCAAGCTGCAAAAGTCATCATGGCCACAAACGGCTACTCAGCGGCCATCTACCCAAAGCTGCAAGGCGTCATCGTCCCCGTGCGCGGCCAAGTAACTGCGCAGCGGCCCGGGTCCAATATGCCCGTGCCCCCCTCTGGCCTCGTCAACACCTACTCCTTCAACTACGGCAGCGGCTTCGACTACATGATCCAGTGTCCACAGTCATCCAAGTACCCGGGCGATATTGTTATTGGCGGTGGCTTCGGTGTGAGCAAGAATGACGGGTTGGTCAATTACGGAAACACGGATGACTCGGTGGTCGAGGCGGCGACGAGCGAGTACCTGGCTGCATCCACGGTGGAGTTCTTTGGGAAGAACTGGGGCCGTGATAATGTTGCTGGCCGCGTGAGGCATGAGTGGACGGGGATTATGGGGTATAGTGCTGATGGGTATCCGTTAGTGGGGGAGATGCCGGGGGAGCCTGGGCTGTTTATCTCGGCCTCGTTTCAGGGGCATGGTGGGTTTCTTTCTTTCTTTCTTTTACGTCCGATTTGAATATCCCAGCAAGGATTTTAATTTATCAATCCATCAGCTAACCACACTATATCTGGCTGTAGGAATGGTTCACTGCTTCCTCTGCGCTCAGGCGCTCACAAGCATGATATTCGGCGATGACGAGAAGACACTCGACAGTTGGTTCCCGCGTGCATATAAGGTGACTTCGGAGCGGCTGAAGCAAAGACTCGATCACAGAATTACGCCGTCTCCAAAGCCTCAATCCAAAGCACGTCTATGAAACAAAAACATCGGATGGGGATCAACGCTGTGTTGGAATTCAATAACGACGTGGTTGATGACTTCAACTTCTCTGTCGATATTTCTCTTTGGTTTCCTTGTGAAATATATCTTGCCTTTCTTGCCGTTCCTTCATTTTTAGTGGTGTTTTAGTATAACTATTAAACTATTTTTTTTTCCTCCGGTGGAAGTCTCTAACGGCTGGAAAGTGATGTATGATACCACGAATTATTCATGTTTTCGGTATATTGCTTAGCGGGAGCGGGTTACGGCAAAGTGAGAAAGGGGATTACCCGATTTCCTCACCACGCTGCAAGTAAGGGGGTTAACTGCAGTACAGTTGATCTTTTTTTCCATGTTTTATTTGATTTTATGAGACACGAGCAAGCAAAGTGCCCAGGGTTTTAAACCTATAGAATGACAGTTATTCTCTTCTTTCAATCTCTTTTTGTTCGTATAAGAAAGATAATTATAGCTGCGACTTTTCTTTTCATTTTTTAAGTTTTGGCTCGTGAGGTTACTCTTTACATTGTTCGACTGTTTATATCGAAACTACGGAGATAGTTACTGCTTTCTAGGCAAATCAGTGTGAATTAATCGACCTAGTATCTACCCGCATGAGTAGCAGATGGCTAATGACCAGTTGCCCCCTTCAGACAAATAGTATATACATGCATATGGGGGTCAGCAATATGCAGAGGTGAAGACCGTAAACACTGTTTGGGGCTGACATAGCAAAGCCCTTCCCCTTTCGAAGCGAAGATGCGATGAAAGAGAAAAAAAGCATACATGATGAGAGGATCACACCAGATCATCAAAAATGAAATAGATAAAACTCATTGTACACGGTTGCGATCCCACAAGAGAAAAAAAGAAAATAAATTGATGGAAGACCTTTGAAAACACGAAATGGAAGAAATGGAAGAAATAGACGAAGAAGAGAAAATAAATGATGGATGCCAATAAATGTTGACATGGAGCAAGGAAATGGAAGAAGGGGGAGAAGAGAGGAAGGCAAAAGCAGGTATCCGATAGTTCTCCAGTCCCAGATCACGCCTGAGAAAAAGTTTCCTGGTTTTAGTACGCAATTCCCGAATAATCCATCATTGTTTCTATGGTTTTGCTTTTTTTTTTTTTTTTTTTTTTTTTTCAAGTTCCATTAATCATGACTCTTTAACGTCGACTTTCTTTGCTGGCGGGGCCTCGGAAGTACTGGCACCATTGGAAGCATTGCCACTAGCGGCAGCGTCGCCATCTTCCCGGGTACGCTTTTGTCCCGCTTTGGCGGTTGAGTCGTCGTTGGATTTATCATTTGCAGACACTTGGATAACGGGAACGCCACTATGACAAACAAAAATTAGCAAGAGCGGATCTTCGCAATGCGGCGATAAAACTCTGGTAAATAAAGGGGACATACCGAGAGTCCTTTTGGACTTCTTGACGGCCGTCTCTGCCTCCCTGGGGTCGTCCACCTCGACCACCTCGACCGCCCCGACCACCCCGAGAACCTCCACGCCCACGTCCACGGCCGCCTCTACCCCGGTTGGTATTGGGTCGCACGCGACCAGCTTCGATTTCCTTGACTTTCTCGTCGCAATAATCTTTCTTGCTCTTGATAAGAAGTTCCGTAGTTCCCTTCCACTTTGGCTTGGGATCAAGGGCTAGGAACGCCTTTTGGGTTTCTTCGCTGTCGAACTCGACAAACACGCTTCCCTTGAAGATTTTCTCGGGAGTGCGGCGAAGTCGGATCGCATTGGTGGGACCATATGGAGTGAAGAAGGCTTCGATATCGAATTGTGTGCTAGGTTCTTCACGTCCGAAGCCCTTTGCGTAGATACTGCGATGCATCGCTTTATCTTCAAATACTTTGACGGCGGACGGATCTAGTGAATCCTTGACAATTTCGGGAAGGGGCTCCTTCCGTCGGACGCAGGTATTATCGTCGGTCAATTCAAGGGTCTTGGAATCCTTGAGCGCATCGACGATGGCACTGAATGGCTGGAAATGACGCATGCGCTTGAAAGAGTGTAGGAGGGACAGCTCGACGGGGCGGTTTTCGCTGCCGCCAACTTTGGAGAGAAGGAACTTATCCATTACGAGATTCGAATCAGAGAAGTAAAATTCAACCTATAAGTAAAAGTCAGGGATATATGTCTTGGAGGCCATGCGCATAGAAAAAAGAAAAGTCTAACCTGTTTCCGGATCTCATCTGGGTCGCTACTCTCCTTCAGAGTCGAAACATCCGACTTGATATTATCCCGGAAGTTTCGCTTCCCACCACGGCCACCCCGGGATGCTTGGCCTTGGCCCCTAGCTGTGTCCTTTGGCTCCTCCTTTGCCTCAGTCTTTGCTTCAGCATCCTGACCCAGCTTTGCGGCGGCCGCAACGACTCTTGCTTCTTCCTTGGCCTCGTCATCCGCATCAGCGGCTCCTTCCGAAGCTTTGCCATTTGTATCTGCGTCCTTCTTTTCACTGGTCTGCTCAGCTGAAGCATCCCCCTCCGCCTTGGTTGGCTCTTGAGCTTTGAGCTCTGCAAGCACGTCCTTCACATCATTTTCGGCTTGAGCGTTGGGATTAGTATCCGCTGCGACGGTAGCTTGCTTTTGTTCTTCAGCCATTGTGGGATATGTGTATTTTATCTGGTAAACGAAAAGTGAACTGGCGAAGATATCGAGATCCGGGGAGCAACACACGAGTAGGCACCTGTCCTACTGAGCGTTAAGTAAATCTCGAGTGCGATTCGGGCGTATAATTAGACTGGAACTTGGATTGATCCCGCGGCGAACCGAAGATTTTAGATATGAATATTCAAACAAATATTTGAGGGTAATTCTTTGTTTGGCGGCGCAAAAGATGAGCAGATATGGCGAGGCGCGGGGGAACAGTGGGCGGGCGCGCGCGCGTTTGTATGACCAGAAACAGGCTCAAACACAACAGGTAAAATGCGCAAAGTTCCCAAATCGAGATAGAGGAGACTGTCGTCTACAATGCAAGATAAGTAATATTCCGGGATAAACCGTGGGAAGGCGAAATAATTGCGTTGTGTGGGGGAGGATATTATATTTTATTTTTTTTTGCGAGTCGGAGAGCGTGCAAGGAAGCTTTTTTAGAGGAACACGGCCGGGGAGAGGGTTGTTCCGCCCCGGCAGCCAGTGACTCTCAGATATCAGATATCGGATATCAGATCGATCATCCATCCATCCATCCATTACCTCGTCAACCACTCACTCACTGTCCCTGATGATCAAGTCCCGATGCAACTGCTAGTCATGTCATGTCATTACCCCGTCAAACACTATTTATCTTCAGTGGTCGGATGGTTACTTTCTTTGAAGGGGTCCTGCTCATACCACAGGGGAAGTATATCTGAAAGTATCCGACCAGTAGTGCTAATAATAATGCCAATAGCGTTTGCAAATATTTATGCCTCGATTTCAACAACTTACTGTCCCCGGTCAGTCCAGTCCAGTCCATATCCAACTCGGGCTGCAGCACTAGAATGGCGGTTATTTGCAGCCCAGAAATGCTTTAAGAAGCCCTGCAGCTGCACCTGCTGTGTGGTGTCTCCTCTGCTCCTGCTCCAACCAACGCGCTGGCTATATTCAACTCGTGTCTCACTAACCTCACTCACCCTCCGTGTATAAGGAATAATGGAATAATGAAATATTATATCTCTTGTATTACTCCCCCCATTATCTTCTTACCTTGCACCAGTTCTTTGTGCCCTTAATAGCCTGTCCCCTTCAGTTGGTCCCCCCCAACTGTTTTATCTTGGGTGAATGCAACAAAAACAGTGTTATTATCTCCCACCAGCTGTCGGCCTCTTTGTTGTCGCTCGCTATTCACCTTCGAGCTGCGCGCCTATAACCCACTCCACTTGCTATTACTACCAACCAGGGAAAGGAAAAAATCTCAGTCTGCGTCTGCTATCCTTTTCCAAGCGAGCGGGATAACCCCGGCTTCCTGCAGGCGATCGGACCCGGGCCGCAGCTGCAATCGTCTCGTTGCGTGCGGTCTTCTGCGCCATTCCAATGACTGAACGTTGAGCGGTGGCCACCTGCATATTCTCGACCAGTTTGGCTGCTCAGTGACCGCAGAGACACACTCCGTTTTCGTTGTGTTCCTAAAAATATCATTTATCATATTCAGGCTTCTGGTGCACATATATCCTTTGAAGCTACCAACCGCGTCGAAACTACTACAACTTCTTCTCTGCGTCGGGTCTCATTCACCATGGCGAGCGGAGACCCAGGCAGGTGGTCAGTGGGTAATGTGAGTCTCGACATCCTCCAAAAGACATAAATGGCTATGTTGCTGATTTAACATTTTAAAGATTGTCTATGTTGCCGTTATATCACCCGTCTTGGCCGCCGCTGTTCTTGAGTGGTTTCTTTGGCTGGCTGGCTACACATACTGCTTCATCAAAGTGGCCCAGAAAGCAGACCATTGGACTACTAGGTTACTTGCGGTCATAATGACTATTGTGTTCTGGGTGGTTCGGTATGTGCGCCTGAGTATCATGATTCTAGTTCGCCGCCCTTTGCTGATTTCAGAGCCATTTATAGGTCCGTTTTCCTTCCCGTCATGGCAGTTACGCTACCCCTTCCATCCGCTATCACGCGCCATTTTCCCTCTGCGCTCGTGGCTCCTCTACAGTGGTTTGCATTTTGGACTTTTGCCGCTCTCCTTAATATTCCCTGGCTGGTCTGCGTATATCAATCTGCGACGAATTCCATTGGACGAAAGAAACAAATCAAGGAAGTCTTGAAGGAGCGCAATGCTCCTAAAATTGTCGTCGTCATGCCCGTGTATAAGGAACCACCTGACGTTCTAGTAAATGCCATCGACTCCTTAATTGACAGCGATTATCCAACGTCATGCGTTCACATATTCCTGTCCTTCGACGGAGCCCAAGTCGACGAGTTGTACTTAACAGTGACCGGTCATCTCGGAGTTCCCGTTACCATCAAAAATTATCCGACTTGCATTGACGCCACATACAGAGGCGCAAGGGTAACTGTATCTCGCTTCGAGCATGGTGGGAAGAGACATTGTCAAAAAATGACATACAAACTAATTGACAGGGTTTACAAATTGTACCTCAAAAAACGGGACGATCTCTTCATGCTACTCATCGATTCAGATTGTTGCATCGACCCCAACACTCTTCAAAACTTCATGTGGGACATGGAACTTAAGCCTGGCAGTGATCGCAGTATGCTGGCCATGACCGGAGTCATCACCTCTTCCACCAAGAAGAACTCCATACTTACTGTGCTGCAGGATATGGAATATATTCACGGACAGCTCTTCGAACGATCTGTTGAATCTGGATGCGGGTCGGTTACCTGCCTCCCAGGTGCACTGACGATGCTTCGCTTCTCGGCCTTTCGAAAAATGGCCAAATATTATTTCGCAGACAAGGCTGAGCAGTGCTCGGACTTATTCGACTATGGAAAATGCCACCTTGGCGAAGACCGCTGGCTTACGCATCTTTTCATGATTGGGGCTACGAAACGATACCAGATCGGGATGTGCACCAGTGCCTTTTGTAAGACCGAAGCGGTTCAAGATTTCCGCAGTCTACTGAAGCAGCGAAGACGGTGGTTCCTCGGGTTCATCACAAATGAAGCGTGCATGCTCACCGATATTCGTATATGGAAACGTTATCCTTTGTTATGCATCGTTCGCTTGATGCAAAATACTATCCGCACGACAGCGCTACTGTTTATCATTATGCTTATATCCGTCTTCACCACATCTAATAGGGTTCAAAACCTCCCCGTTGGATTCATAGCGGTATCCCTAGGCTTGAATATCCTGTTGATGTTCTATCTTGGCGTAAAAATAAGGCGGTATAAGGCATTTTTATATCCGCTGATGTTCGTTGTCAATCCATTTTTTAACTGGATCTACATGGTTTACGGGATTTTCACTGCTGGCCAACGGACATGGGGTGGCCCTAGGGCCGATGCAGCTGCAGCGGACAAGAACACGACTCCGGAGGAGGCTGCCGTGCTAGCAAAGGCCGCAGGGGACGAACTGAACGTTGACTTGGATACATTTCCAGCGGTTGCTAAAGGAAAAACTACGGTTCCTCTTCATCCGTCGAGAAGAATAGAAGGCCAATTTGTAACACGCAACCAGGATCCAAATGGTTTTTATTATACCCAGAATGACACGGATTCGACAATAACATTTCCGGGAGCCTTACCCCGCAACTCCGGAGTTGCCGCCTTGCCTTTACACCATCGAGGGTCTTTCGACTCGGAATGGACAAACGGGACAGAAGCAATACCACTGCCCCGTACGGTCGAGAGCATCATGGGGGAAGAGGACCAAAGGAAATTGCAACTAGCGCGCCAGTCCAAGGCATGCTCCACATTTGAAGTAGACCTTGGGGATTTCGATCTGGCATGTCTCGAGTTCAGCCAGCAAAGCTCCATGTCTGAAGGTGAAGAACGGTCTCGATTTCGGTCTCGAGGCGACAGTCCTGCAGGGTCCACGCGCTCTAAAAGGATGCCGAGCTCCGGGGCTGCTTTACCTTACAAGAATTGGACACATGCAAACATACAATCTCCGGATACAACAATACTCGAAGCACCGCGAGGCCGGGCAGGACGCAGTCCACTTGGGAGAAACAGCCCTCTTGGACCACCAGAAGAACATAGAGCCAAGTCACCACAAGCAGGCGAGCATGTGGAGGCTGAGACTGAGAGTCCCCGTGGGACTAGTGAGAACCACCATAGAGAAGAAGTCGAGGTCAACAGAAAGAGAAAGCGCAGGCGGTCAAGATTGACCAAGAAATCATTGGACCCAGGAGACATGGCATAGAAATTACTGGTTTATCTCTCTCATTTCTTTTTGGCTTGGTTATTTTGTAAAAGAAAGCATGTTTCCATTTTTCTCCCTTGCATGTTCCTTTCCTTGTGGGATTTCTTCCCTCCCTTTCTTATACTGTACCTAGATAGATGGGTTTGCTTTCTCTTTTTTTGCATCATCTAGAGGGTGGGTTAATTGATTGATTAAATTGGGCGCAGTGATGGGGGTGGACAGGGACGGGCGTTTTCCAAAACATAGCATTGAGGCCATAAAAAGCGGGATATCCATTTGGTATATTTTCAGCAGCGAATATATTATTTCCTTTTCTTTTTTCTTTCTTTTTCTTTGTGATATTGTTGTGATACCTCTGGAACTCTGCGGAACAAGACAGAAGGCGGCGGAAGGTGTTCGACGCGCTGCCAGAAGGTTCGAGCACGTGATGCCAAGCCCAATGTGACGACAAGAGCCCAGCATCAGCAGTTTGTACCGGTACTTGCGTGGGTGGAATTGCTGCTGATGTTGCTGCCCGGTGTATATACTGGACGTTGGGTAGAAAAGGGTCATTATAAGCTGTATTAACGCTAGTAGTAGGGCACCGTGCACATAAAGAATACAAGGCAAGTCGTATATTTCGAATTTAATAAATATCAAGCATTTACTTTGTAAGGGCTGGCCAGCAGTTGGGCGATGACATAAGGCGGGCAGCGTGTACCGGTACCTGCGCCCGATCCAGAACCTAAACCCGGCTCCATCCCACTTGATGAAAAAATAAAGGCGGCCCAACAGCAAATCTATCACGGATCTGTCTGTCCTCAAACTTCATTCTCAAGACATTTAAAATCAAGAAAATAGGTATGTTTATCTGCCCTTTAAGCTATATGAAACTCATTAGCTGTTGCTGTTGCTGTCGCTAACTTTACATCATCATCGCAGTCCTTTTGTTTCCGTACCAACAACGCAACAACGGGGGGTTTCGCCAGCAAAGAAGAAAATCTCCTCCACTACCTAAAAAAAAACCCGCCCCTCACCCAATCCCTTCAGTCCTCAACTCCCTCCCCCACCGCCGCCAACGAAGAGTTGTTCAGAATTATTAAGGAAATCTGATATTTCTCAGATTTGCTACCGTTCTTTTTCCCCTCTCGAACCTTTCCTTCTTATAATACTCTTTCTCTCCTCCCTTTTTGGTCCCGTTTTAGAGGAAAAAAGAAGATCTCTTTTTCTTTTTTATCATTTCGTTTTTATTCTATTTTAAAATAAACAGAACACTTTCGTCATCATGAGTGTCGTTGGAATAGATTTCGGTTCGCAGTCGACAAAGGTCGGCGTTGCGAGGAATAAGGGTATTGATATTGTGCGTATATACTCCCCTTCCCTTTTCTTCTCTTTTTACATGTCTTTTTGCGCTTGCTGTTATGCTTTGGGTGTTTTGCGGCGGAGGTTGTTGTGTGGTGAAGCTATGAGTGATCCTTTTTGTTGGGATGACTGTGGACTCGAGGAAGGATAGAATGGATTTGTTTTGCTGCTATATAAAATGACCTCTTTGGGTTCGTCTCTCACTGACCAAGTGCTTTTGCCGTTAGATCACGAACGAGGTTTCCAATCGGTCTACCCCGTAAGTTCAATCCTGCCCCCTCCTCCCCCCTCCTAATACATCATATATGGGCCCGCCAGCCTCTGCATACACAAAAGTTTGTATGAAACTAACTCGCTGCTTTCTCATCTTAGATCCCTCGTTGGTTTCGGTCCCAAGAGCAGGTATATCGGTGAAACTGCCAAGACGCAAGAGATCTCCAATCTCAAAAACACCGTTTCCTCCCTCAGACGTCTAGCCGGCCGTTCTTTCAAGGATCCCGATGTCCAGGTCGAGCAGGAATACAACACCGCCACGTTGGTCGATATCAATGGCGAGGCCGGTGCTGAGGTCTCTTACCTGGGCAAAAAGGAACAGTTCACCGCCACCCAGCTGGTGGCCATGTACCTGACCAAGATTAAGACCACCACCTCTGCAGAACTCAGATTGCCCGTCGCAGATGTTGTGCTCAGTGTGCCCCCTTGGTTCACTGATGCCCAGCGACGCGCATTGTTGGATGCTTGCGATATTGCTGGATTGACATGTCTTCGTCTTGTAAATGACTCCACCGCTATTGCTCTGGGATGGGGTATCACCAAGTTCGACCTCCCTACCCCGGAGGAGAAGCCCCGCCGTGTGTGCTTCGTCGATATCGGTTATAGTGACTATACTTGCTCCATTGTTGAGTTCCGCAAGGGAGAGCTGAATGTCAAGGCCACGACATATGACCGTCATTTCGGCGGTCGCAACTTCGACAAGGCCCTGGTCGACCAT
Source organism: Helicocarpus griseus UAMH5409 (assembly GCA_002573585.1). Classification (NCBI taxonomy): domain Eukaryota; kingdom Fungi; phylum Ascomycota; class Eurotiomycetes; order Onygenales; family Ajellomycetaceae; genus Helicocarpus; species Helicocarpus griseus. The sequence goes on along the minus strand of PDNB01000012.1, from coordinate 135,589 downwards.
TTCGCCAACGAGTTCAAGGAGAAGTACAAGATCGACATCCGAACCAACGTGAAGGCGTGGACCCGAACTCTTGCCGCTGCAGAGAAGCTGAAGAAGATTCTGTCCGCCAACGCCTCCGCCCCCATCAGCATCGAGTCCCTGATGAACGATATCGACGTCCGCGCATTCGTCAAGCGTGAGGAGCTCGAAGAGATGGTCAAGCCCCTGTTGGACCGTATAACCGTCCCATTGGAACAGGCTCTCGCCGAAGCCAAACTGAAGGTAGAGGATATCGACTCGATCGAGATGGTTGGCGGCTGCACGCGCGTGCCCATCATCAAGGAGAAGATCAGCAACTTCTTCGGCAAGCCCCTCTCCTTCACCATGAACCAGGACGAAGCCGTCGCCCGCGGCTGCGCTTTCAGCTGTGCCATCCTCTCTCCCGTCTTCCGCGTCCGCGACTTCGCCGTCCACGACATTGTCAACTACCCCATAGAATTCACCTGGGAGCAGGCCCCAGAGATCCCCGACGAGGCGACCTCCCTGACCGTTTTCAACAAGGGCAACGTCATGCCATCCACAAAGATCCTCACTTTCTACCGCAAGCAGCCCTTCGATATCGAGGCACGATATGCGAAACCCGAAGGCCTGCCTGGGAAGGCCAACCCATGGATCGGCCGCTTCTCCGTCAAGGGTGTCACTCCTGGTCCCGACGGTGATTTCGCCACCTGCAAACTGAGAGCTAGACTCAACCTGCACGGTGTTCTCAATATCGAGTCCGGATATTATGTTGAGGATGTTGAGGTTGAAGAGCCAATCCCAGAGGAGAAGAAAGAAGGCGACGTGAGTAATTCCCTATTTTTCTTATCAAACCACGCCCTTACCAATCCCCTTCCCCTTCCGCAAAGTTATTTTTACGTTGAAAGATGGCCTTTTTAACGAAAGACATGAACAAAAACGGTACAAAACGCAAAGAAGAAAAATGTGTTCTCTAACATGAAAAAAATGTGGAAACAGACCATGGACACAGATGCGCCCAACGGCGACGCCGAGAAGCCCAAGACCCGCAAGGTCAAGAAGCAAGTGCGCAAGGGCGACTTGCCCATCTCTAGCGGCTCTGCCTCGCTCGATGTGGAGAACAAGCAGCGCCTGTGCGAGAGAGAAAACGCCATGTATATGGAGGACAAGCTGGTTGCAGATACCGAGGACAAGAAGAACGAGCTCGAGACGCACATCTACGAGCTGAGAGATAAGATCGATGGTGTCTACGCTGAGTTTGCTAGTGATGACGAGAAGGCGAAGCTCAAGGCTAAACTCGATGAGACCGAGGTATGTTCCATTTCTTCCCCATCTACAAATCTCCGCAAAGGAAAAATATATTGACAATCCTTTTTTTTTCAGGACTGGCTCTACGAAGAAGGCGACGACACTACCAAGGCCGTCTACGTAGCCAAGATGGACGAGATCCGCTTCATCGTCGGCCCCATCATGCAGCGCCACACCGATAAAGTCGAAGCTGAGCGCGCTGCCGTGCTAAAGGCGCAGGAGGAGGCTGCCGCGAAGCAGCGGGCGGAGCAAGAGGCCGCCAAGAAGGCCTCTGAGCCTGCCGCCGCTCCTGACGCGGAGATGAAGGATGCGGATGCAGCGGCGCCGGCGGATGCGGAGAAGAAGGATAAGAATGGCGATGAGCCGATGCCGGAGGTTGAGGAGGCTTCTTAAATGTTTCAGTTTAAGGGAGTCTGATTTCCTTTTCGTTGCTGTTCCTTTTTTTCCTTTTTCTCTTTTCCTTGCTCGTTTTTAGAATAATGCGATTTTTTTCATGTGGTGGATTCCCTCCCCCTTTTTTTTCTTCCTTTCCTAATTCAAAGATGGGTGGGAAAAATGAATGTGATGAATGAAATTCTTTGCCTTTTTCGTGCCCTCCCTTTCTCTTCTCTATTAACTCTTGAGACATCTCTTCCTCTTCCATATCATACCATACCATACCGCTTTTACCCTACATCGGTTTGGGAGTTAACTATCATCCGCCGTTACTTGCATTCTTCTCTTCCCTTTTTCGAAAATTCTAGACTATTTATTCTACTAAACAATAACAACAACAACCCACTCCACCCCACAACCACCCCTCAAACTGCCCTCCAGTTATTTCATGTCTTGAAATGTATCTACAGCCTCAAAACCAGCGTCGGTGTTGTTCGTATTGCTCACTTATCTATTTAATTTCCAAGAAAAGCAGAGAGAGAGCACGAAGCATAATAATAGCGCTATAGCATATTACATCGATTAAAGGACAGCTTATGAAGACTACTACTACTTACTCATTTACTCATTCTCTTCAAACATCTTCATTGCTCTTTACCGCCCTCCCCTCCCGATGGCGCTCCCCCTTTTTTTTCCCCACTTCCGTCTTTTACCACTGATGAGTGACAACACAACATTCTTTTACTTCAATTTGAACATACAATTTGCCTGGACTCATGGAGAGTTCTCCGTGGAAGCGCCCGGGTGGAAGATGGGCGGGAATGTGAAGTAGATGTTTCTTGAGTGTTTGGAAGAATCGGTTCCTGATCGATTGCTTCAACCCCCTCGCTTTTAGCTTTGCACTGTTTGTTTGTTTGTTGATAAGGGGTTCCCAAGATGAATTGGTCGGAGAGGATCGGTTGTAAGTAGACGGCGGCTGTTAAGTATAGGATAGTGCTGTTCGACAATTGAAGAAGCTCATGACAAAAGAAGGGAAACTTTTCCCGCGCCTCTTCAGGTCATTTCTCTACACAGGATTGCGGCATTGATATTAGCCCAGCACATAAAACGCCCGTCTCAAAAAAGTCTGGCCCAAAAGTTACTCCAGCCAATATCGAAACTTCAAGACAGGCTTGCGGAGATTATTAATCCACTGTTAGAATAGGAATTTAGTATTGGTGGACCCCTATACATAAATATATATATATATCAAAGTATTGTGTCCAAAGGAATTGTACCGGTGTATGAATTATTCCAAGTTTTCTGTTCCTGGAGTCTGGCTCCGCCCCGCCCCGCCCCGCTCCGCCCTACCAACTCGGCGCGCACATCTTTTAGGAAGGAGATAATCTGTTCTGCGGGAAAGAGGAAACAGTTTATATACACCTTTTTGTAGGCTGCAAAGGATCGCAGCTCACATTGTCAGTCACCGGTCTTTGGGAATGGAGGTGGGACTGCTGCATGTAACAACAGGGTGGAAAATGATATGATATTATACCTATATTTCCGAGGGACTTGGGGGGGTGTGGGGGGGAGGGGAAATAAGCTACAAGAAGTGAATCTCTTCTGTGTAGTTTGTGGCTGAGTGCTCGAATTTATTGCCGATACTTGCGGTTTGGCCGATCTAGCAGAAAATATCAAAGGAAGGAATTTACTTGGTAACTTAATAATATGAATCTATTTTCAACGAACTTTCAGGGACCCGAGTTGAGTTGCAGTATAAAAGCGGGATGTTAAGGTCGACGTAAATCCGCTCGTTGTTGATTCGACAGCAGTAATTGGGACCAGAGAACTCTGCACAATGCAAATCATAAGGCGCCAATCTATATTCTCATTCTGCATTGTAGCTCAAAACCACTTCCCGCTGATTTCTCTCAATCAAAGTAATGCCTGTATTATAGCCGTGCACTGTCAATATGGCTAAGCCACCATCATGATGCTGGAAGTATGTCTCGAATTGTGGCTTGACAGATTCAATTCTTTGTGGAGATTCTTGGGTGGGATTTTTAGGTTCAGGCCATCAGATCATGCCTATCCCCCCCGTCTAGGACTGGTTGGTACATTCGAATTTCAACCAACAGTTCGGAGTTTTCTTCCAGACGTGGACATGCCCGTGCAGAAGGGAATGGAGATTGGGTGGGTGTGTTAATGCTCAAGACCTAATTCCAAATCATCAGTGATTATATCAACGAAACGAAGTAGTAAATTGGGCAATATTCAAAAAAGTAATAATAGTAATAATAATAATAAATAAAATAAAATAAAAACGTAAGATAATGGATAGGTTCAATAGATGGCCTTGGGAGATTGCTCCGCCAAAGACAAGTAGGAAACTCACATGTGAAAAGGAAATGACTCTTTTGCCGGCATCACGGTCCAGCAGGCCCCGTTTCTCCCCATCCCTTGTTAACGTCCCTTGCCAAATTTCCTGCTACTCCAAGGATTTAAATCTCTTCCAAGACAAGGGATAGAAACTCCGCCACCAATAACAATAAGTTAGAGGGAGATAGGCGACATTATTGCAGAGAAGCCAATTAAGCCTCAGCTGAGCCAAGACAACAAGGGAGAGGTGTCCAGGGTCGGGCGCCCCGAAAGGTGTGGTGGTCTGAACGCCAACATATTGGCATTGATATACAAAAGAGAACATTGTCCGAACGCACGAATCAGACGTGGTTGTGAGGCAAGTCCATCATGACTTCAAAGCCCATCGATCGGGGTGGGTAGATTGATTGTCCCACACCCCTGGTTCTTTTCCCTTTGCTTCCGGCACTTGCTGGGAGTCCATGCTTCAAATGAGCACTCTTCTGGCGATGAGTAAGTGATTTGGAAAAATCTTTGCCTTGATAGATCATTAGTTATCACCGCTCATGGATAATAAGTCTAAAGAGGAGTGTCCAGGATTTTGTCGACTCCGCGGGGAGTTTGTAATTCTTGTGTCTCTCTGTCGGTTGAAATGCTGGGCGGAGAAAGACAGCAAAGAAAAACAAAAGTAGCGACCCGCAATTGTGGTTGAATAACTATTTGATTGGCTTAATTTTGTTGCAGAAAGTTCATGCTGGTCTCACAAGAACCATGTTCACATGAGATAGACCTGGTGTCGTCTTGTCGGGACGGGTAATTGTACATTACTTGAAACTCCGAGTTGGAGTTCCCGCTGGCCAAGACGCGCGATTTTAGGGGAGATTGCCGGCAGATTAAAACTGAGCAATTGTACTTAACTAGCCATATCTTTCTTTTGCAATCTGTATGGACTGAAACGTAGGAGGCGCCACCCGTCCGTAAGGGTGGGCTAAGGTAGCAGTTTGGCTGGGGTTATCAGAAACATCGTTTTGACGATAAGGTAGATTACACCATGTCAGGAGAATGCACGATGTAATAATAATAACCAGTTTCAAGAATCGTATTGGTCCTTGAATAGGCTCCCCTGCTCTTCTCTCGCTTCGAATCTGCAACGTCTGTGTTTTCCTTTTGGCGAATACGACAGGTTCCACTTTTCCGTGACGGTTGCGGCTCAAATCAAGTGACGTGCAGTTTGGGTTAAGAACTTAAGGTTAGCCCAGTGGGATGCTAAACCATGGTTGGCTTAGGGGCCCACGTCAACTAAGGTTATGGAGCTGGGTGGGTATGTCGCAAGGCTTAATCCAACGCCTGAATCGTCGATTTGAATATCACTGTAAATGTAGTAAGGGAAGCAAATCACAGTGGGAAGGAGTAGCGAAGGAATGGTGCTGCACTGCGCTGTTTATAAACAGGTTGGCTTTGCCGGGACATTGTATACTAATTCAAGTTGCTTTTTACGTACACTAAACAGTATATATTGGGGTAAATAGTATGTCAGACTCTATCAACAAGGATAGCATTAAATCGCCCGTAAAAACTCAGATTGGTATACCCGCCCATGCGCCTAGCCATATAAAACTGAAAAAAAGAGACAAAGGAGGGTTTAACGGATGTTTCAAACAACCGCCGACATTCGAACGATGTCCCCTTTACTTCGTCCATACCCATACCCAATGGACGAGTTCTCGAATATTATCCTTGGTGAGCCCATCATCTGGGAACTCTAATCTACCCTTTCTTTTTTCGCTCGTAACCTGGACACAATTGCGAAGATCGCCTGACTTCTCTGGTCCCCATTGTGAGAAGTTGAACCCATGCTTTGAGAATTTGTAACCTATAAGAAGTAACAAAAACACGGGAACCTGTGGCGAGGTTAGTTTTTATTTTCCATAGAGACCGCCATCTTTTGTCAAGGAAGAAATCCTTACTCCAATATATGACGCAATAAATCCTCGGATATCAAATGTGTCCTGTAAAAAGGCCGGCACTCCATTGAATAGAACCAGGAGTGTGCATACCACCAAGCCATAGCAAGCCTTCAACCATTGTCCGTGCGATTTGTAGGGATATTGGGGATGGTTACGGTCGTAGCAAGCAGCTTGAGCTTCCGATGTATTCCCGTAAAGCTTAACATCATTAAGCCTGTATGTAACAGCAGATGTTAGTTGTTTTCGGGTAATATCAAATAGCGAAAGATTAAAAAATAGTACATACGTTTTGAAGAAACCCAAGTAAGTCCCGCAGACGACGCAATAAACAATCAAACATGATACTGTGCAGTTTGTTGAGAGCTCATTCAACCTCTACAATGCCGTTTTGAACATGATAAGCTAAAGTTCGTTCTAAATCGGAGTATTGCTTGACTGACCTGGCCAGATGATCCGGTTCCCAAATATCCAAGACACATCAATGCTCCAGTTACCAAGACTGCCCTGAGCGGCACACCGTTGTGACATTGACGTAGCCTTCGTGTGATAAACTCTGGTCCTGTCTGATCCCGAAGCGCCAAAGTGTGCAGGACTCTCGAAGCGACATACATAGTGTTGATACCAGATGCCCATGCCGAAAACATGTATATTGCGTTGAAAAAGTGAGCAGCAGCTGGAAGTCCTCCCTGGACTACGGCAATTAAAAAGATCGAATGAGAACTTTGAGTCTGGCCGCCCCCATTAATGAACTCATGGTCATACGGAACGACGAATGAGGCTGTCAACATGCAGAGACTGTATAGAGTGACCACTCGTATGGAGACCTTGCGTGATGCCATCTTCATGCTTTCGGCATTGGACAACGCTTTACTCTCTGCTGCTGTGGCTGCAACCATGTCCATGCCTACATACGAAAAGATTATGTTTGTGAATGTTGTCCTAACGTCAAGACCAGTCAATAAGCACACCCAGACGTCATTGGGTAACTCGTGTAGGGACCCTAGACTTACCAGACGCCGAGAAATACGCCGAGCGAACCTCTAATCTCTCGCTGAGCTTCGTCATTGGGGCCTCTAACTATATATCTTGGCGCGAAGAAGGAGTACGGCGAGTCCCAATCTTAAATGACTGTTAGCCTCCATTCCTCAATGTGTAAGAACGCGGGGGATGCGAACGTACACTTGGTGCCGATTGGCTCAGTATGGTACCTCCTGTCCAGAGCTGATTTACCGAAGAATAATTAGTATATCCCGGTCACGTTTGCGCAAAGACCGTACTCACGCTGCATAGTATCCAGGATAACCATCAGGACGATAAGCAAAACGAGAAATGTAAGCTTTATGCAGCCGAATACGTATTCAAGTTGACCGTAGTACTATATTGTCACGTTAGCAGAACGTCAATATTTATTGTTATGCAAACACTTGTTCGTACCTTTACAGGCAGTGTATTGATCAAAGTTACGACGATCAAAACAACGGACACCCATACTGCAGGATGGACACTCCCCCCAATCACCCATTCTAAATACGTTCCCTGTTCATCATGATACTTAAATCGAATGGTGTTTGCGACAGCTACTAGCTGGTCAGCGGCGAGAACGGTATAAGCAAACCTGCCATTATTATTAGCTCCCCACGGAGTCCTCCTTACGACGGATAAGGTATATATATTTCATACCAGTATATCCAACCGACAGCAAACCCGACGCCACGGTCTAGGAAGCGCCGAGGAAACTCCATAATTGGAGCATTTACCGGCATCAATGCGGTCATTTCGCCTAGACAAGAGATGACCGATGAGATAACGGTGCCCATAAGTACATAGCTGAGGACTGCGCCGCCAGGTCCAGCGGAGGCCAGGGACCGGCCGCTTCCGAGGAAAAGTCCTTTGGATGCATTAGAATTTTGAATATCCCAGGCTACGCATTCAAGCAAAAAAGAGAGATACCATTCCCAACGGCCCTAGACGATGACACGAAATCTGTTATTGATATGCTTTTCGTTTGTGTTGCGGTCGTGGATGTTGAGGTGGAGTTATTTACCCAGAAAAGGCAATCATCTAGTGATGTTCGCAGCGTTGAGTCAGCAAAACTCTTCCCAGGCTCAAACACGCTCCCATACTAAACTCAACCAACTTACATTAATCTGCCTCTCATTTAACACCCGCCTAAGAAAATAAGAAAGTACTTGTAAGCAACGCTCCAGCCATCTGGATTGAACTGGAGTTCGGCTTCTCACCAAACACTGTCCCCGCTGGGCTTCTGTTCTTCCTCCATCTGGCCGGCTTCATCGATAAAGAGGTGGTGTCCAACACGCGTGCCCGGTCCATCATCCAAATGAATATCTCCACTGAATTCACGAAATGTCGGCGACGGCACCACCTCAGGCTTTCCGCTATCCATTGGAACAGATTGATATGATGCGGGCATACTGGTGCAGCTGTTTCTGCGTGCACTCCCAGGTAAAAGGAGTTGGGCGATGCGAACGGCGTGGGGATAGTACTATATAAGGTTATAAGGTGTCGCATTGCGGAAGAGCAAGCTCGTATTCGTCCCACTACTCTTTCAGGTCATTACTGGGGGAAAAACAAAAAGCAACGATCAGCGATGCTGGGACACCGCCCCGATGCAAGGCCGCGGTGGTCTGCCAAAGCCCAATAATACTAATAATAATGGGCACCAACCAACCCCATCTCTGCAGCGTCCAAGGAGCAACGGTCTTTTCGCAGGGGGGGGAAATGCCACGACAACCAATGCAGACGAGAACACAGAGCAGGGATATTTGCCGGCTCATACTACTATTGGTGAGTCAAGAACGCCATTTCCAGGTTTGTGCCGGCCTTGAGGAACTAACGAGGTGCAGATACACCTGAGTGCAAGCATCTCGGCGGTATGCCCATTGTCCACCAGGGTAGTCGAATATGTAACAAAGCCCAGGCCTCAGCCAATGCGGGGTGATAGCAATTAACGTTGCTCTTGGGGCTGCGATGTGCGCTAGTCCCGAAGCTAGGGGGGCTTCTTAGCCATGATTTTCATGATTCCCAAATACGACCTCGTATAACCCCTTTGAACGTTACTCTCCCGATGAGCCGCAAAGTTATGTTCTTATAAAATTCCCTATCATCAGACAGTGGACAGGATATTTTCTTGAACATTTGACGCCGCAGCCACGTGAGGTTGAACTGCAGAACGCTTCTCAAACAGATCAGAGGGCAAGGACGAAAATCTCTGCTATTAACCTTGTCACCCGAAGTTTCTAACATTTGGCGCTTTGTGCCCGTGCATGCGTACTACAGCCGTCCCCCGAACGATAACTATCGTTCCCCAGGGAATGCTGGGCATTCTGGCCATTCATTCCTTAATCAAATCAAGTACTTGGAGTATGTAAGCCTCATGCCCAGCTAAGGATCGAGCCACTTCCCTTACTTTAATCGAGCCCACCCAAGTCGCCAAGCGAGCCACACTTACTGGTAGACACAATATGTCACCGCTTGTCACCGTGGTGGGGGTAAGAAGGGCACACCCTCCTAGCGGTTAGCTAACAATCATCGACATCCGGTAACTTTTCCACAAGTGGGAGCTGAATTTTTCGCAGATCACCGTCATTATTTTATTTTCCCGCATATAACAAACGAGTGGTGCCCTAACGGTGGATAATCCAACTGTTTGGGAACCAGCCCACGTGGCGAAGAGCCTCAGGATCCAAATCCTCGTATGCCATGGCTACAACCGCAGCTAGCTCGCCATTATCTATACGCCTGGGGAATATCTGGCAGGTCCTTGCGCTTCGAAGTGATGTGGAAGATATTATCAAAGAATTGCTCGGTCATTTTTCACTGGAAAGAATATACTCCGAGGGAGACAATGAATCCTATCAGGCCCTAGTGACGACGTTGCTGTCCCAGTTGAATGCCATCTTTTATCTCCAACGCCTAACATTACCGGCCGAAAAGGTACACACGGGGCCATATCTTGGATTCCTGGTGAGCTGGGAGACAACTTTGAGATGTGTAGAATTCGTCCTACAAATTGTTGAAGAGGGCCGCGACAGTCTATGGGAAGTTCGCCGTCTGAGGGACCATTACCTGGCCGAGTTCTTACTGTTGTCCCTACGAGTCTTGTCGCTGCATCCGAAAGCCCCAGCAGGCCAACGGTCCAAAGATCGCCGGGACCGGTTTTCTCGTATACATAGGTCTTTGGAGCGTGTTTATGATAGCTACCCGGGTCCTAAGTCATTTCTTTTGCAGGTTTGCAAAGAAATAACGGGTTCTTTACGCAACGACCCCGACTCCCTTGCCCTTCCCCCAAGGTTGAGATATGAACTACCGAATTTAGGGACAGAGTTGGTATGCTGCACCAAACTCTTATGATTGATTAGGGAATTTAGTATATTCTTTGAAGCTAACATTTCCGAATCACTATTAGTATCCTCTTGCCCACTGCCTACTACCGGAATCAGTATCTACCATTGTGCAGAAGGACAGTTCGTCCGGTCACTGGTTACGTCAATTCCTCGCGCTACGAGATATCACGCAATTCGTGGTAGGCGCAAACATACAGTACGCAGTAAACACGGGAAGCCAAAGTACGCAGCTCCAAGAAATATCTTCCGGAACTCGGAACGCCGTTCTGGTCGCTCTTGACAATATCAAAACACCGCATCAGTTTTCGAAGGCAGATTTGGTTGCATGTTTCACAGATGGCTTTCGGATTGCCCTCCCTGATACACCCAATGTCACCACTCGGGATTCCTCTGATTCCGACGATGACGAAAACGCGGCTGATGCACTTGACTCCTTCTACCAGAAGCTTAATTGCCGCCAGATGGTTAGTCGTATAAGTGATAGGGAGGTGGTCCACAGTATAACGGAGATCACTCGAAATATTGCGCTGTTGGATGACCCCAGCGGCCAATTCAGAGCAAATAGGCCCAGGTTATATGTTTTAAATTGTCAGGAGTGTCACTTAGCGGGATACTCTCAGCTAAGAGCGCTGGAAAACGTCGATCTTACGGTACGTTACAAGCTCTCTTGCAAGCCTTTTCCCACTGTATTTTGTAGTTCTACGTAGCAGCCTTCCACCATCGCCCCTTCATCTCTCGACTATCTCAAACACTGACTTCCTTATCACAGTCCGATTCGACAGAAACCACCGAAGTTTCCCTTCCGGAAGGCACAAACTGTAGACACTGCGGGGATGTAGTGACAATGGCCCGTGAGATTCAGCTTGCACGGCGTACCTGGGACCTTCTTTCCCATCTTCAATCAAATGCCGATACGATCAATGTGGAGAGACACTTGCCAACGCAGTTTTACCTGCCTGCCCCGAAATCCGAATCCGGAAGTTCGTTCGCGTACGGTAATATGACCAGCCCAGTGAGCCCAAGATCGCAGAGCATCGAATCTCCTCATTTTGCTCGGCCTATCTTCCCACCCGTAGACCGCTCTAGTTCCGGTACTTTGGCACCTTCGTCCCCATTTTCGCCTATTTCCCGCACTCCCCGATCAACGGAATTTTCGCCGCTCGACAGTTTGACCGCTGTTAATGAGCCAGTAGGCACCCCGGAGGGACCAGCTAGTGTTACAGAGTCTGGCGAGTCTCGTGACTACATTAACCAGGGAGGGAATCTACCCGGAATTGAGAAAACAATTTCTGGAACGACATTCGATTCTTTTCAGCCCATTCGGTCAAGGACCGTACAAACCTCTGGGCAGCCTGACAAGGGAAAATCTAGCTGGATGAAAATACCTCTTACACCTCGTAAGACAAGGCCAATTTCGGCGTCAGGAGACACAAGCTCCCTTTCATCATCACTTCTGGAATCTCAGAGGCTAGACGAGATTCCACTTAAAAGTCTAGTAAATGCAATGAAGAGCGCGAAAGCAAAATCCACAAGGAATATCAACATTTATCTATCCCAAAATTCAACATTTGCCCTCTTCTGGACTCAGACCACAATACATGTATGGGATGTCGGGACTTCTCCGCCGACGATGAAACGCGCGTTCTCAACTGAGAGTACTTGTCTTCTTGCAGCAATCACGAAAACGTACATTGCGTACGTTGTCGGTACCCGCGATAACAAGCTTACGGTAACCACCCACTTTTGCCCCTGTTACCATGATTCATTTACTAACTCTATTGAAGCTTCGAATAATAAATATTACTGATGCATCGGCGGCTGGTGTTGAGTACCGCATGTCCTCGGCACTATGGTGCAAGTGTATAACAATTTGTCCGATGGAGAACTATGTTGTAGTCGGGTTTGAGAACTCAATTGTTCGGTTTTTCAAAACAACGGAATATGAAACCCCTCGGGAAGACCGGCTCCACAGTCTTTTCCACAGAAACTGTTCAAATTGCACATTAGACACGCTCTCATTTTCTAGAGACGGGCTTGTGCTTCTTGCGGCTACCCGTAACGCGAAAGGTTGGATACACACTTTTCAATGGAAGTTCCCCTTTGTGGTCTTCCACGAATTGAGTGCCTGCAGATACTACGTACCTTTACACGAGTCGGAAGACAATGGTATATCGGCAGCAGTATACCGGTCTTCGCGTCGAGGGGATGACCTGATTTGTATAACTACCTGGACACAATCGGGGGTGCCGATTCTCGCCCATCCTCAAGAGGGGAATAAAACCGAAATAAAACCTGACAGTGGTGGCCGCCATGCAAAGCTTGGTAACAGGATACAATGTGCCTCTTTCTCGCCGTCCGGCGCTCAGCTCGCCATGGTGAATGACAAGGGTTATCTGTACGAGATATCGAATTTGAATGCGAGTTCCATGGATGTTAAGAGGTTGGCTACATCGAAAGAACTCACAACAAAATCGGATTCGTTTGCCATGGCGTATATGTCAATGCCCGACGAAGATGCCATTGTCTTGGCGTGGTTCGACGCAACCAAAGGAGCGGCATACGTGAAAAGGATACCGGTAGCTTCTCAGGTATGTGTGGCGTTTTGTGCCTCTATACATGTCTTCAATGGTTTTTCTGCGTTCCTGAGGTTATTAGATATTTCAATAATCCTAATAATGTTACAGGGCGATATTGTTGCAGAAATACCTCCCATGCCACAGCCACCCCCGTCCCCAACATATGAGTTACCGGAAAGCAGTCGACGTACACCGCCGCAGCAGGAGCTGCAGCGGGAGCCATCGCGACAGGCAGGGAAACTGCCATCGAAGAAAATCAACAAGCCAGCGGTGGAATTACCTACAGACCCGCCGCGATTCTTAAGTCGCTGGCGAGGAACGTCAAAATAATAACCTCCAAAAGTGCAGGTAGCTCTTCTGGGATATGGAACGTCGGTCCCATTCACGCATTGTGTGAGCAATAACCTAATCAGATACTCCAGTCCACTTTTCAGAGCAGTGGAACAGTTGCCGTGTCAATAGCATCATAGATTTGACAAGTTGATGCAGTCTCGGCAGCTATTATCGCTCCACGGCTATCCACGGAAATTTCCTCTCGGCGGATTTGGACAAACTCGGGTAGCCAGTCGTGCTTACGAATTTCTACGTTCTGGACAGACAACTTTAACCACACGTCTAATGCGAGTGCCATCCTGTGTCGATGATTATTAGATTACGTGGGAAATGATTTCACTGTTTTGCGGATATGTTATCTGACACGCGGGTTCGGCACTAGTAAGAGGATGTAGAGCGAAATCGATATCCGGAGGAGACTTTTTTTGGCTCTCATTGATAACAGAAGAAACGAATTTCCTTTTTTGCGAACGATTTGCGATATACCCCCCTCATCATTCCAATTTGGATGAAGCCATGATTTTACTGGTGCGATTGAACATCCCTTTTTGGGCGATGCAATAGCCATACTATTTCGCTATAGACAGATACCTTTTGATTTTGGGATATTCGGCATTTTACATGCACCTTTTTGACTAGTACTTTGAAATCAGACAATTGAAATTCAAGTTTGACAATAACTAGTACGATTTGAAACGAGTCTTCCAGACAACAACGGCACTACCATCAGTTAAGGCTAGCTATTAGTATTGACCCGGCTCGCATGGACAGAAAAGATGCAGTGCGCAAACATACCACTTCTACATCACAATTCCCCCAAACTCGACGTGTATCCCGCAAAGCGCTTAATTGCCGAAACATCGGGCAAGGAGCCGAGAACGATTAGTCAGCTAGCCGAAACCTTAAAACCCACACTTTCCCCGGCCAATCTCCAGCAGCGCTAAACCCCATTCGGCTCCCCCACACTTTTGGCCCATAAAGCAGTCGCAAATACCGAGGTCCATCACCGCAGCCCGCAGCCCGCAGCCGAACGTCAGCGGGCTAGGTTGGTTATATAAAAACCGGGGGGAAAGCCCGCGTTTGCAAACGAATTATATGTATGTTGGGACTTGGGGTTCTTGTTACTTTTCAATATATATCCATATCGTCTGTATAAGGGAATAGACCAAGAACAAAGAAAGAAGCGGAAATGGCCAACGAAAGACTCCAAGCCGTGCTTGCGCAGCTGAAGCCCGCCTCAGGCGGGCCAAGCGCCATTGAAAAGATGTGAGACTCCTTTCCTTTCCAATTCTATAATCGCGGTATAAAACAATAGTTCTAACTGATACAAACAGAACACAGCAAAACCCCGACGACATCGTCATCACACTGGCGCTGCGCACGCCAATGGCCAAGGGATTCAAAGGCGGCTTCAAGGACACGGATCTCGACTACCTCGTCTGCCAACTGCTGGAGGAAGTAATGGCCAAATCGAAACTGGACCCAAATTTGATCGATGATGTCGTCATGGGAAATGTAACGTCAACAATACTACCCTTGGAACACATCCCAACACTCTAACCTACAATTCTAACAAATAAAAACAACAGGCCAACAACGCCAAAGCCTCCACAATCTGCCGCACCGCCGCCCTGAGAGCGGGAATCCCCTACACCGCCGGCGCTGCAGCGATCAGCCGCTTCTGCTCGTCGGGCCTCATGTCGATCCAAAACGTCGCCTACGAGATCGCCGCGGGCGCCATCGAGATCGGCATCGCCATGGGCGCCGAGTCGATGAGTAAGGGGCCCGACCGTACGCCCAAACCGTTCCATCCATACATCATGCAGGATCAGGATGCGGCCGACTGTGTGCAGCCAATGGGCCAGACTAGTGAGAATGTTGGTGATGATTTTGGGATCTCGAGGGAGCTGCAGGATCGGTATGCGGTTGAGTCGTTCCGGAGGGCGGAGGTGGCGCAGAAGGCTGGGTGGTTTGAAGATGAGATTATGCCTGTGAGGACGGTGGTGAGGGAGGGGAAGAAGGGGGAGGAGAAGGAGAGGAAGATTGTGGTGGCGAAGGATGAGGGGCCGCGGTATGGGACGACGTTTGAGGGATTGAGCAAAGTCAGGCCGGCGTTTCCGCAGTTTGGGAATAAGACGACGGGGGGGAATGCGAGTCAGGTTACTGATGGAGGTGGGTTCTTCTTTTTTTTCTTTTTCTTTTCTTTTCCGTCTTTTTCTTTTCTTTTCCTTTTTTTTCCCCTTCTGTTTTTCTCTGTTTGCCGTGAACTATCAATACTGACAAAAGAGTTCCAACCAGCCGCCGCCGTGGTAATGATGAAACGCTCCAAAGCCATCGAGCTCGGCCAGCCCATTCTCGCCAAATTTGTGGGGGCCACTGTCGCCGGCGTCCCGCCGCGCATCATGGGCATCGGCCCTTCCATCGCCATCCCCAAATTGCTCTCCATGTACAACCTGCGCAAGGAGGATATTGACATCTTTGAGATCAACGAGGCATTTGCGTCCATGGCTGTGTACTGTATTGATAAGTTGGGACTGGACCATGAAAAGGTAAACCCGCGCGGTGGTGCGATTGCGCTGGGACACCCGCTGGGATGTACGGGGACGAGACAGGTTTGTACGATTTTGAGTGAGGCGAGGAGGACGAGGAAGAAGTTACTCGTTACTAGTATGTGTGTTGGGACGGGGCAGGGGATGGCCGGGCTGTTTGTTAATGAGCAGTAGAGGAACATGCTTTTTAGTTGGCAAAGGATATATATAGATATATCTGTTACGATATGCATGAAGTATATATATATAAGATGCTATTGTAAATTCAGTAAACAGGAAAAGGGGCGGGTATATCAGCGCTATTAAATCCAAAAAGGGATAGATAAATGCACACAACAAATCGTAACACATCAGCAGAGTTATCCATGAACAAAAAGCCGTAAAGCGAAGTCATAACCTCATAACACCAATCCCCATCATCCCTCACTATGCCCCTTCTTCCTTACCCCCCTCACTCTCCTGCCCCTTCTCCTGCCTCGCCATCTTGAACCTCCTCTCAGCCGCCTCCGCCAAAATCTCCCTCCGACTCACCCCCTCCAAATCCCTCCCACCCCCTCTACCCCCCAACACAAACTCACCCCCAGTCCACCCCCCATGATCCATCTCCATCCCACCCCCCTTCATCTCCTCCCAATCACCAGGATTATAAAACTCCTCCTCGCCCAACCTCTTCCCCCCTCCCCTCCCCGTCCCCCAATAATCCCCCCTCTCCACCTCCTTCTCAATGATCCCCATCAAGTCCCAAAAGTCCCTGTCATGCTCGCCAAAAACACAATGCGCCAGCTCATGACACAGCGTCTTGCGAATGGTGCGGTAATCGCGATAGCCGTCGTAGGCATCGGTGCGCAGCCGCAGTTCAATCACCTCACCCTTGTTTCTGTTTAGCCCCAGTGTTCGTGAATCATGCGTCGTCCACTCGACCGGATTCATCTCTGTGAGCAGTGGGACGGAGAATTTGTGCTTTTTCATGGCTGCACGGATGCCTGGGTCGTCGCGCAGGCGGGCTAGGTAGGCGAGGGAACGTTCCGGGTTGGGGAGGTGGGCGAGTGGCAGGAGTTTGTGGAAGGTATATTGAGTAGGAGTGGAGGCGGCGCGGCGCGGGGTAGGCTTTACGGGTTTTAGGACTGGCGTGCGTTGCGGGGGTGGTGCGGCGGCGTTGACGGAGTTTACTTCGGCGGCGGTGCTGCCGAAAAGGGTAATCTTGAAACGCGGGGCAGAAGTTGGGAGGCTATTTATGGGAGTTGGTTGGAAGGGATGCTTTTGCATGCCGGGCTTGGGGGATATGAGGAACTTTTGGTTTGTTGAGGGGATGGAGAGGCGGTCTGATATGGAGGCGGAAAGGTCTTGGAGTGTTGAGGTGGGAGGTAGTGTAAAGATGTAATCTTGTCCACGATGATAGACTGTCAAAGTTATTTCGTTGTCGTTGATATCGTCTGGTTTGCTTGGGAGCGGCGGAGTGCCGTCGCCTGCCCGGGTGTCCGCCATGGTGCTGGTAAGCTAGAAGCAATGACTATAAGTTGATGGCAGATTTAGCTATAGCATATTAGTGATAGTACAAGGTTAATGCCTGGTAAAGAGCGCCGTAAAGATAAAAAAAGCGTCCACAGCAAAGAGGAGGAGTGTCAAGAATGCTCCGGCAGTCGCCTCCGCCTGCGCCGGGGATTTTTGTTGAAACTTGACGGAGGTGGAGAAGCGCGGAGAATGTTCCGCCCGCCGACCATTACTAATCAATCCGAGAGTAACCACGTGACTTTGTCCGAAGTCCGCGGGTCAGCCAGGGGATACCCATGTTTGGGCAGCGATGCCGTACATAGTGAGTTGAGGCAGGAAACGAACAAGGAAATGGCAGTATCCGCAGTAACATGCAGAAAGGCATGTACTAAGATTTGAATTCCTCATATTCTCCCAATATACATATTTGGATCATGGGCGAAAGAATTGAACAGGTAGGACCAATGCATGCGTGTACATATACATATAAACAGCGAAAGGTACCCAAAAACGATGCTCCTAAACGAAGAAATAGCAAAAGAAAATGCAAATAGTATATAGTCAACAGGGTAAAAGATCTGTCAGCTATTATAAGCCAGACAACAAAATTTTGCCCAAAAACAGATAAGTATCCAAAATGCTGCGCATGAGTGACATGCAAATGCGTAGCACGAAATCGCAAGAAATCCCAATTATCGAAATAAATGCTCCAATATCCCAAACAGAACCGGTATATGTTCCCATAAAATAGCAATTAAGTATAGATAGTTATATGTATAGAATCCGAATGATTAATTCCAAACCGACCGACATGTCATAGACGAATGTTCGGGATACGCCACGGGGGGAACGTTTCCCAGATCACGATGTGCATGATGCACGCACCGCAGCTGTAGCCCACTTGCAACTTCCACGGGACAATCCTTGAAGAAGCTGTCAACAGCAAATCCGGGGCAATATAGGGCTGAAATGAGAGTGATTATCGTTTCCCCATGCACAAGAGACGTCAACGCCAATTCAAAAAAATTGGATCCATTGCCAGATTTCGGTCCGATCAGATCAGATCAACGCGGCAATCAACTCCACCGTTTAGAGTTTCTCTTAATTTCATTTTCGCGTTTCATGCGTTCTTGGTCTTGCTTCTTTTTCTTCTCTTCTGGCGTTAGTTTCGCGGTCTCCGCGATGCGCTTCTGGTCGGGGACCCATAACTTCAATTCCTGGATCCAATTGTGACTGGAGAGACAAGAATGTTAGCTTGTGATGGCTAAAAGAAGGAAGAGAATTGAAAATTCGGTTGCAAAGACAGACAGAAAACGAATATAAAAGCAAAGACTAAAACTCACTCTTCAAAATCCTGTACAACCAACGCACTATGTCCATACTCCTTGAATAATATCTCGTCATAATTGTATGGAATCTTGGCGGGAACGCCTTCATACATGCTTTCGCGCATCGGATACAAATCCGAAACCTTGTACTTGTGAAAGTTCTTGCACTGCAGTATCCCGGGCTCGGTTTCCGGGTTGATCTCGCTGACACCCGTAATGTCAATGTACAGGCCGTTGCGCATGTCGATCCAGCGTGCATCGATGATGTTTTGACCCTGGCCGCGGTCACGTCGGCGTGCATGTGGATTAACGTCTAGCAAGTACTGGCGTTGATCTGGGATATCCTCGGAGGTGTAGTTGCAGATTGTTTGGTTGAAATGGTTCGCCATGCGACGCAGAGTGGCGGTGTTAACTTGGGTGTCGACATCCCAGTCCCAGGGGAGCATCTAATCATAGGCAAGTATATTAGTGCCCACATCTTTGAAAAAGGGCGATATAGAGAAGCTTAACATACCTTCCCATTCCACCACCAGCCCAGCAACGTCCCATGCGCAATCCATGTCTCTAGCCTATTTTCTCTGAAGAAATTCAGGTATGCACGTATCATATGTAGCAGTGTATCGGTACGTTCCTCGTATGAGACCACATTCTTAAAAAATCTCGTATCGTAGTGTCCCAGGATATCATCGTTACCAGGTTCGTGAAAGTATTTCTCTTCCGGAGGTTCAAGACTATCTCGACGGATAATTTGAGGAACCCATTGTGGGAGGGCAGAGACTGCGTGCGCACATAGTGTTGTCGCGAGAAGAAGTGGGGTAGAAAGTCTCATGCCGTGGTGTCCGTTGTCTATTCAAAGTGGCTCCTCGAAGAACGCATCCGCTGGTATGCGACGATATATGTATACCAGGGTTTAGTAGTACGGTTGAATCAGATTCGAGTAGGTTTTCCAGGCATTGAGGCGCGAGGACTTCGAAGGAAAAAGGGGGATCGAAGCGATCCCTAAATTAGCATCCAGGGGCGTGGACGGAGGGTGGAGGGGAGAGAGAGTGTGTGAGGTGCCTAGCCTGAGGTCACCGTCGACCGAGAGAAGGATGCGAGTCTGGTTCTAGTCCCAAATTAAAGATGACACGAAGGAGGAGCTCAAGCTGTTATTTTCCTGCTGGTAGTGAGAGAGACCGGGTTAAAAAAGAGCATGTATGTACTGTATAACAATAGGTAGATACGAATATATACGCAAGAGCAATAGTCAGTCAGTGGTTGTATCACCAAGCAGGACAGACGAGAGGAAAGGCAAGATGAGAACCAGATAAGAAGAAGAAACGTGGAATAAGCAGAGAACGAAGGATGAGCAAAGATTCGTCTAGCGGGAAATCCAAGACTCGGCCAAGGCCTGCCACCTTGGGGGGGGGCTTGGAGTCCAGATCGGCTGGCTGGCAGTGGGCAATAAAGGGCATGCCGACATCCCACCTCTGGCTGGCTAGTAGTAGTGGCATTGCTCGTTTCTCCAGAGCAAACCCCATAACGAAGACCCGTTCCCCATATCGACTGTCTCTGTTAACGGGCTAAGACTGGCCAACTCGAATAGGGCCAAGCCGGGGCGGGGATAGGTTCAGACCGTCGGAGCCTGAGTCGAGTCAGCACAGTCAGTTTCCAAGATGAATGTTCCACAATCCAAAGATAGATGGCATTATTGATGCTGTTCAGTTGTTATTATTATGGTCATCATCAGCGTAGAGAGTACGCGTACATGTGTACCTGTACAGGTTGCAGTCGTCAGTCGTCAATGTCGTGATTGGTTATTCTGCCGTGTCGTGTGTCCGCTTGCCCCTTAAGGCCGGTACCGTACCGTACCGTACCGTTCTCGAATCTCCAGAGAGAGACCCACTCAGCCCTCTCTGTATTTGGCGTATAGTTACAGCACTAGAACACGCCAAGCCTTCTGTTCAACATCCAACGTCTCTTTGTCTATAACTGTCATGAATTTACTACTACGAATCTACGATAAAAAAAGTAAATGATGGGTACTACATGTGTATCCAGACCTACAGAGTACTGTTTGTATGCTAAACCCTTTTGAAAGAAAATCGCATGTTACTGTTCAAGACCGGTTTCAGGTGTGCCAAAACCAAAGCCACCACATCACAGCATCACAGCCCTGGAACCTGCCACAACCATGGATACTCCTACTGTACTAACTTCTCGGCAATCTATCCATGTGAGTACCGGTCACCCCCGGTGACCCATTATTATCCAGTATCCATACAACGTTGCAGCCCCGTCGAGTGTCAGAAGAACCAGACAGATTCTGACAGAATGAGAATGCCTTTTATGACCTCTGATAAAACCTCAAGCCTCAAAGCCTCAAAATCTTCAAAGCAGCGTTCATACTAACTTAAACTGTATTAGAAAATATTATATAATCATCCCCACAAAAGGCCAAATCCTCGCTGAGAAACAACGGTCGCCGCTACAAAGGGGGTGCAAATTTTCCCCATACAAATAAACTCCCTGTTTTCAACCCTATACATCACCATCAACAAAGATCATATTCATCACAAAACTGGTATATTCTGAATCTTCTTTGTTCTAGCTCTACAGGAAAATGGTCCCCAAATTCTAAAAGTGAAAACTGACTGAGATTTTGCAGTATGAAGTTCAACCCATTTCTGCAGGTCGCAAGTGCAAAATCCCTACCTAGAATATAAAGGCCTGCCTGCCTGCCTGCCTGCCTGCCTGCCTGCCCGGAAAAATGTTGCTGGTAAATTTAAAAACACGCCTTTTTCAACCCTGTAGTTTGTATCCTTCAAAATAGTATTTAGAAGTAAAAACTAGATGAATCAAAAGATAAATGTTTTCTCTATGCAGGAAAGTGTACATGAATTGCTGAATTGTTCTTGTTATTTAGTTATTTCAAGTTAAAATAAAAACTGCTAAAAATGTTGCTGATTTTGGGGATTTGATGACTGTTTTTTCTCAGAAGGTTTGTATTTGGATTGCCTAATTAGGCCTAGCGTGGATAAATGGTGGCCAATGATATGAAGCCTTAACATGGGGGAGGAGATTGATATCACGTGGTAGACTTCCCAAATGAGGTTAGCGCGGGATCAGTAAGCGACGCCAGCTTTTCAATAAATTGATAATTTTTTCCCTCTCTCTTTTCAACTTCTCCATCCTCGCTCTTTTAACAATGTTGCCCGCCAAATAGCGAATTAATCAACAACTGGTTAAGTTTCCTACCTGATTACCGCGATGAGCTCGAAGAAGCTTCAATAGTTTTCAAGCTATTTGTAATACTTGAATTGGTATGTTCTCGAAATCCCCATCTCACCATCTTTCCCCCATATATTTTTTTTTTCTTGTCAATGATGATATACACCACAATACACAATATTTCTGGTACCTCTTATGTCAGGGATGGGCCTATGGCTTTATTCCGATGATCTACATGGACTTCTGATTTGCACCCAAAATACATCAAATTTCTGAATGCCGGATGCACATATGTGCGCTTATTTTGTGCATGGGCTAATCCGACTTTCCATTTAGATACGTTGCTTGTAGTCCCTCAATACGCAGTCGAGCCTATATTTACATTGAGCAATGGTCTAGGGAGGGCTCACGCATCCCGATATTTCAACCTGCATTGTTGCCTTCGATTATCAACGGTAGTATTGCTGCGTCTCATAAGAGAAACTGCTCTCTGCTGTTGATTCATGAGGAGTTCACTCAAATACTGAAGAGAATCTTAACATTGTTTGGGTTTGCGAACGTGGAACGAGAGCAAATTATTGTCCATACACACAAAGAGAAATAATATATCGCTTTCCAAAGAACTCTATGTCTTTCTCCCCCCAGCCCTTCTCCCTTCGTGCTATATGTAAAATTCCCTTCTCAACGCTTTCGCTCTTCTAATCTTCGCAACCTAACTTTGCAAGAGCAAAGATACCACCTGCAACACCATGCACGGCACCTAAACATCATAGTCAGCCATCAATTACCTTTATATACTTTGATATCAGCGATACTTACCAGCAACAGCAGCCGCGGAATCCATCAAATCCTCGCAGAACCCTCCGTGGTCTACCTCCACATCAAAATCCACTGATATATGAGGGGGGGCGGCGTTCTTCTCATCTGGATGCTGATAATTCACGCCCCAATACTTGGGCACCTCGCACTGTTTAGTGGTGAACTTTCTTTCTGGGCAATAGACCCACGCATTTGGGCATGTCGGCGTAGTCGTCACGTCTTTGCATTTAACGACTTGCTTGGCCGCCGCGTATATGGCTTCAACCAGCCCGTTGCGAATCCAAGTCGGATAGGCTCCATCTGGATTAACTTTAACCTTTATGGTTGTAGCTCCACTACTGCGACCGGATGCGTGGATTTGGGACGTGAACTCGAAAGAGTCACTAGTGTCGCATTGGCCTTTTGTATGGCATGCTTCGAAGAGCTTGTCTCTGATATCTTCGACAGATACGGTTCCTATCTTAACGACGTCGTCCGAAACTGGTTGCCGTTAACCTTCTTTCTTGTCCAGAATGGTTATGCTGGGTTCGAAACATACAGAAGACATTGAGATTTTTGCTCGCTTCTTTAGCGTTATTGATCATCTGAATTCTGTGTCTTTCTCCCGGCAAGGCAAAGGCAGTTGTCAGCGCCGCTGCCAGGATAGTGAAACTTTCGAAGCGCATGTTGACCAAGTGTGCTATTGTGAAGAAAGACCAATAGCTTTGTACTGATATCGTGTGAGGGCGGGTTGAGACGAAGAGTGAGTCAAGTGTTTGATTGCAATCTGTAAAGAGTGGCTTTGGAAATGGGTTTCCTCAAGCTGAGATGAGGAGGTATTTATGTGTTTTCCTGAATTCGTCTTTAGAGGGATTTTGAATGCTCCATTCTATTTACGTCAAGGGATATCTCATTCAGTCACGCTGGCCAGAAGAATCTTGTTCACTGTTATTTTTAGAGATAGTAGCCATCGATGCTTTTAATAGCCATCCTCTAATTTATCCCTGGATTGGGGCCGTTTGCAAACACATCTAGATGGGCGAAGCTGGAATCAATCTCAGCGGAGAAACTTGAACTGTAGAATTGTAGGATGTTATTTATACTGGCGAACCTACGGCCCTATGGGTAGCATAGCCCTCTGAACTTTATAAATTTTACGTTTACTTCCCGGCCGACCGGGGATACTAAGCTCGGAAAGACCCTGAACTTCTGGCCAATGGCAGGGCCTATTTTTAGCAGAGCTTCCAAAGATGCTGGATATGCTGAGGCGGGTGATGGGCAGGTGTAGAGTTAAAAGCATGGTTCGGGGAGAAATAAGACAAATCCCGATTTCAACCAATATTCTATCATATCGAAAGGAGAGATTCTACGCTGCGGATGTTTCTATCCCAGTTCCAACCAAAAATGGTAGCCCAAGACTTACTGACAGCCCTGAAGTCTAACACTGACTACTAACTACACTGGCATCTGGAATATGCCGAGAGCAGCCAAGAGAATACACCGCCGCATCTTCGGGCCAAGGCGCCATCTCGAACGAATCGCTTGGTAGAGCGTCAATCACGTTCCTGCATGGCACAAACTCTTTGGTTTCGGCCAAACAAATCTGCCGATAAACGGTTATCGCCGCGCGGATTGTGACGCTCTTGGTGACAGTCTCTCTCATCGTTATTGGAGAGATCTAACCCCGCAAATTCGAATTCATTGGCGATTCCTGACTCTTTGGAATAAATTGCTCATGTGAAGATTTACAAATTAGAGCCCAATTCCTCGCTAAAAATTCTGCTCAATGACCTCTTTTGTCAACTGTTTCGTTTCATTTTACATCTACTCACGACAATGCCGTTGAGCTCTCTCATAAGTGGTCTGCGTTCATATGATCGCGACACTCGCGCCCCATATGAGGCAAATAATGAGAAACTCGTCTACCGTCTTTTGGACGTGATCCAGCGAACTTGGCATCTGGGCTTTACAGCTTTTGGGGGGCCACCAGTGCATTTCAGAATATTCTATCAGAAATTCGTGGACGGTGAAGGCGGTAAAACACCATGGATCGATGAGCAAACAGTAAGTAAGGTTTAGTCTATAATTGGATCGGAGAAGGATATGTAGAAAGAACGGGGTTGATTAACTTGACGGTATTTATAGTACCAAGAGCTTTTCGCTATATGTCAGGCATTGCCGGGCCCTGGCAGCACCAAAATGGAGTTCTGCATCGCCTTAATTCACGCAGGGTTTCTACCGGCGCTTTTGGTGTTTATGATGTGGAGGTCAGTAATTTTGTTCCGTTCTTGTCCCTTTAATTTCAAGCGAGAGCTGATACCTTTGACTGCGTAAGCCTTCCTGGAGCGTTGGGAATGTATGGGCTTTCCCTTGGAGTACAGCAGATAAATGAGGTACTTCCTGATATTGTATACGCTTTCCTCTCTGGTCTCAATGCCTCCACAGTTGGGATAATTGCCCTTGCCGCTGTACAGGTATCTATCATTTTTCTTCTCCGTAGATTACCTGGCAGAACTGACGATCGTAGTTGGCAGAGAAAGCAATCAAAGATCCCCTAACTCGGATCCTCGTTATCATGGGCGGTTGTGCCGGTCTATGCTATAATGCGCTCTGGTACTTCCCTGTGCTTATCCTAATAGGGGGAGCTTGCACCGCCAGTTGGGATCTTTTTGGCCGCCAAAAGATCGCCAAAATGAGAAGGAAGCTCCGTCCTAGAAACCCAGATCCTCAACGAGAGGCGGAGGAAAGTAGTGGACAATCGGTTCCTCTGCGGGAAAGTCCGCGCCCTACAGGTGGAGTGCAAAAGCGATCAGTCGCCGCAAGGATTCCCAATCCATCCGATGCACCTAACAGTCCCAGCGCTGTGGATCGAGAGGAAACACATCAAACAGCGAGCGTGGATACGCGGTCGCACAGAATCCCAGCCAAATGGGGCATTGCCATTATTGCTCTTGCTTTTGGTAAGCCCTTTGTTTGATTTCATTCAAGCTCGGCACTCACAATACAGCAGCTATTTTCATTGCGGTCCTTGTTGCGCGCGGGGTTCTTGAGGAACCTCCATTAGAGCTAGATCTGTTTGCGAGCATGTATCTTGCAGGCACTATCATCTTTGGAGGTGGCCCCGTCGTTATCCCACTTCTCCGCGAGTATGTTGTTGAACCCGGCTGGGTATCTCCGCGAGATTTCTTAATCGGGCTCGCCATTATCCAAGCTTTCCCCGGCCCAAATTTCAACTTTGCAGTCTATCTAGGTGCTCTGGCTTTGGTCTCGTCCTCGCATCCCACTATTCTAGGGGCATTTCTAGGGTTTTTGGGCATATTCTTTCCTGGCATCACTTTAGCAATTGGCTTCCAGAGCATTTGGAGGAGCATTCGCACGCTGCCCATCGTCACTAGCCTTTTAAGAGGCATAAATGCCGCTGCAGTTGGTCTGGTTTTCACAGCTGTATATCGACTATGGGAAATCGGCTATCTAAGTGCTAATTCCACGGCTGGACAGAGTTTGGGGAAAGAACCGTTTTGGCTGGTTGTTGCTGCAGTCTCATATGCTGGAAATGCATGGTTCCGTATTCCTCCAGCAGTTTCCATTGTTACGGGAGGTATTTTGGGTTTGTGCTGGTATGGTGCCGTGGGCCGACAATGAGACAGGTTATTGTTTGAAAATCAGGGTAGACTGCTGCAGTTAGCGTCCGTGAAAGGGGGCTGTTTGGATAATGACTGCTGCACCCCTCCTATGGACCTTGCACGGGCACCACATGTGCTATGTGTTTTCGACTTCGGCTCCCCACTCCAGATACGCTCTTCGCTTTATCGGGAAGCGTATCCGGAACATTCTAGACACGCGGATACCCGCAGGTATGCTTGGTCAAGCATGGGAGATTTTTGGTGTATGAGGACTGGTATTGAAGTCGTAGACCGTGTCCATTTTTACTGTCCTTAAAGTGTTTCGAACATAATGGCCATCGAGTCCAAGAAACTCCCCAGGCTAGCTTAAGAATAACTCCATGTCTCCGAAAGATGACTTGGCTAGATTAGGTAAGGTTTAATATCACGTGATATTTAGAAACACGCTAAGCCAAGAGAAGAATAGCCGTAAACTCAAAACAAACCTCTCCTAAGCGAAAGCCAGTCACCTGATCCACACTCGGCATCATCCACTGTTGCTTTTGAGATAGCGAACTTTTCTTCCCTGTCCGAATTGAACTCCGCCAACAACCACACCCTCGCCGCCGACAACAACAAAAGGAAATTTTTCCTTCCGACCACCTTCAAGAATTCAAAATGGGCCGCCTTCACAGCAAAGGAAAGGGTATCTCCGCCTCCGCGATCCCTTATTCGCGCACTCCCCCCGCTTGGTTGAAGACCACCCCCGAGCAGGTCGTTGACCACATCTGCAAGTTGGCCAAGAAGGGTGCTACCCCCTCTCAGATCGGTGTTGTCCTGAGAGATAGCCATGGAATTGCCCAGGTCAAGGTTGTCACCGGTATGTTTGGAAGCTATTGCTGGAAAGATAGAATATGAGGCCTGTGACAGCAACTAATCATCCCTTGGAATATAGGTAACAAGATCCTCCGGATCCTCAAGTCGAACGGTACGAAACCATATCCGGACACAATTCCCCGGATGATAGCTGTGGGGTGAGAGAAGACGAAATGGAAAATGGGAGTTGGAAGAAATCAAGCTGCCTTCCGGGGAAAGCATTCTTTTTCCGCGCAATTGATCCAACTCCCATTCTCCATGTGTTCCTCATATCCACCTATCAGGATGGCAATTTTGCCAATCAACACTGCCTCTGCTTGGTTACAATAGACTGACAGAGTGATCTTTTTCAATATGTACAGGCCTCGCTCCCGAAATTCCTGAGGACCTCTACATGTTGATCAAGAAGGTAGCTATCTGCCCCTTTTCCCCAATCATTCCCTATCAAATGCCAGAATCTTACCAAACAATGAACAGGCCGTCGCCGTCCGCAAGCACCTTGAGCGCAACCGCAAGGACAAGGACAGCAAGTTCCGCCTCATTCTCATCGAGTCCCGTATCCACCGTCTCTCCCGCTACTACAAGTCCGTCGGTGTCCTCCCCCCCACCTGGAGATACGAGAGCGCCACTGCCAGCACCCTCGTCGCATAAGCGCTTACTCCACAACCCTACGGAAAATACGTGAAATCCTTGATCATGATATTTGCGGGAAATGGCGTGGGACTAGGTATTCTATCTGGGTCAGATACTGTCAAGAGCATGGGAACGGGTATTGTTCTCATAAATACTTAGTGTATCAAAACATTGAGAATTATTTAGATGAACGAACTCCTTCGAGTTAACAGGAATCTGGGCTTCGAGAAATCGAAGTTTCGTTATATTCCTAGATCTCTGGCCGTATTTCGGTGTATCTACTACCTTGAACTTTCCACGGTCAAACTCGAAATAGATTGACGTACCTCCTTCACATGCCCAATTATTCGACTCAAAATTGCCCTTTGAAATAATGTTCATAGAATATGACTCCAGAAGGCAACGCTTGCATGGGTTATTAGGTTAAAAATATTTCCAATCATGTAGATCGTTATCCAACACATATAGACAAGGCCATTATCATAGCATCATTTCCCTGCTTATTCAACCCTAACCTCCCGTGCAACAGCATTGCACAGCTCAACCCTAACCCCAGCACCAGTAAGCACATGAATCCACAACCGCTGCGTATCACTTAACCGATCATTCTGAGACTTGACCTCCGCAAACATAACCTCTTTCCTTTCCACACTCCAAAGGAACAAGTCCGGAATGCCACCGCCCCGCTGCTGATATTCCTGCGCCATGACCTTACATACAGTGGCCAGCGCTTCGCCACGGAAACACTGCACAATCTCAACTAGATCGGAAAGCTCAAAGGACCAATCGATACCGATAGCACAAGTTTCCTTCTCTGCTTCGCGGTCGTGCACCTCGCGGATGAGCTGTTCGGCTTCCCCGTTGGCAATTTGAGCGAGCCGGTGGTTGATCTCTGAAGCGCGAGTTGGGTAGAAGGAATCTGTGTGTAGATCCAGGGGGCATGTTTGGAAGGGAGTTTGGAAGACGTTGGGGATGTAGGTGAAAAGGACGTCGTAGAAGAGATATCCAAACTGTTGGAATTGTAAGTCATTATGTGTACTGTGGTCAATGGCCGGAAAATCAATATCATTACTTACCAATGTCCGCACGATGCCACTTTCGGAATGGAAACCCTTCCATCCGTTATCCCTATACCAGCTTAAACACATGCTTTCAACTCTGCACTCAGCCCCATTTTCTCGTTCGTCTACCCAAACAGTAGGCCTACCTCTCCGGGACGTGAGGTTTGAGTTGTCCTTGGAGCCAGGTTTCAATGGAATGTCCTTTTCAATCCGAATCCCTTCCACTACTCTCTCCTCCGGCTTAACCAACATAACATGTCCAAAATCATGCTGTTCCCGCTTCGCAACTTTCAGCGCCTTCTCCAACTTCGTTATCCGCTTCTGCAAATCGTAATGATAGATCAAATGACAGTCCGGGTCCTCGAGCCCTTCTTCGCAAGTTCGAAGAGCTCTGCGGTTCCACTCCCTCTTCTGCGCTTCTTCAGAGAGCCATTCAGATGGGGTCAAAGACCACATATAGTGTTCTTCAAGCAGAGCTTTGCGCTGATACCAAGCTCCCCGGCGAGCAGCGTGAAATAAACGCTGTTCAAGCAGTTCTGTAAGCAGCTCATGCTCTCGCTTATGTTCTTTGAAACGGCCTAAAGTATATAGGCCTTTATGAATGATGCGGGTGTACACCCAAGCAGGAGAAAATCGGCGCAGGTATGCGCCCTCCCCTGTTTCATATACACGATCTTCTTTGCGTTGCTCTTCGGCGACCAGCGCCTTCCACCTTTCGTAAACGCTCGCGGACGACGACTTAATCAAACTGAGCTTCTCCATGATTGGCAGGCTCGAGGATTCTAAGGTATTGTCGATATCGTACTGCACTCGTAGTGCAGCCTCGAACTCGAGCAAGGCAGATCTCGAGGGGAAAATCGAATTGGAGCGGGAAACGATATAATTTGGATAGTTTTTCCGTGATATCTTGGCTAAGATGATGGTAGTCAAGGACTTCTCCGTCCATTCCGTGGATCTATAAAATAGCAAATGGACCCGTTCAAAGAGCTTGAGGGGCGCAGAAGCTAGCCTCACACAGTCACCGGTGTGATCCAAAATCTTTTGAATGAAACGCTGATCTCGAGTACTCCCCCGCCTCGAAGTCTGACTCAAATCTGAGTCACTAGATGCTGAATCGTCTGGTTTTGAAAGCTGTGACCAGCCAAGCCCTGCTTGCGTAGTACTAGATTCCCGCAATCCTTTCAAGAGTTCCTTTTTGTTTTTGCCCTGAACTTTTGCTTCCTTCGACAGTGTTTTCAATTCATCCAAAAGAAGTAAAGATGACGCCTCTTCAAGTGTGGTTATTTGTTCCAATCCCTCGGCGAATTGAAAACTTTCACCAAGCGCATTATTTTCAGGAGCTTCCAATACAGTAGGAATTGAAGGCTGAGGCGTAGCGGACGATATCGGCAAATTCCTTTTCACCCTCAGATCCTTGATGGCAGCGGGCATATCCGCGATATCTTGATAATAGCCAAGTCGGTTCACGCGATGCCACGCAGAGGTTTTGCGCAGGAATAGGCGAACATACCTAAGTAAATATTAACAAACTGTCACTGGGCGCAGGGCGGTTACAGCGTAAACATATCAATTTTAAAACGCAAACGTACAAATACTGAGATTCATAGCATAATCCTCTCCATTGGTTAAACACTTCCAATTCCGCCTCGTTGAACAAGTGGGCCTCATCCTCCAAAACGCTTTCCAATGCCAGATTGAAGGCATCCACGTAAATTGAACTTCTGCCCTTTACCCAATTGCGATCCTCATAGAGGCGACGTATATTCGAGGTTTCAATTGCCAGTTCCTGAGCTTTCAAAACTTCATACTCTTCGATGGCCTGTTTGTCCGTCTTGATAGGAGGGAGAGAAGTTTCTAGTTCCGTTTGACTACTCGGCAAATGCACTTCTGTGCCATTTTGATCATCGACTTGAGGCTTCGTTGAAGCTAATGGAGTATCTCCTCCCAGCTGTGGGGCTTCCGAATCAGATTCCACGTCGGAAGAACAGTTTTCAGGACTTCCTGTCCTCCTCAATCTTTTGGAAGGTGGAGTTATATCCTCAAACATATTGATGCCGAGGAGGTAAAAAGCGACGAAAGTTCCCCATCGGAGTTGCTATCTGGAGCGATTCAAACTCGGGGACTTGCACTATTTTTAGTTATCCGTAAAAATCCGAATAGGCCTGTCCCGTGGGTCCCTGTCTTTAGTTGTTCGTAGCGAATATCAATATTGATATCCGTCCAATTCATCAGGCAGACGCGACTCTTAGCTGCAGCGTGAAAAATCACGACACGCTGTCACGTGACTAACAATTCAATTAAGATGTTTGCACTGTTTGCAGCTGCAGCTGAACCTCATCTTCCCAGATACAAGGAAATACAGAGAGAGCACGGCAGTCTCAAACAACATTACCTAAATTGTCCCGTCATATCAGACAGTGGCATAAGTCTTTTTACCACGGAGTGGCTGAGACATCAAAGCCGCAATTTCCATCTGTACATAGTAGTAACCCGCCCTCCTCTCTCGCTCCGCCGACCAACGACACTCAACCGTCCCACTCAACTCCACAGCTTGGCGCGGAATCGCAACAGCCTCCGCCGACTTCTATCACCATGAGAAACGTCAGTTCTGTACGTAAAATTCACCTAGATAGTCCATTCATAAACGGAAAAAGAAGACAAACTCCAGAAAAACCGTTGTTGCCTTCCCTGTTCCACCTGTCCCAGTGTTTTCCCCTTTTGTTCCTGCTAGCAAATCCGACCCGCATGCGAACAAGCAACCCAACTACATAGAAAGTCGCAGACGTGCAGAGCTGCCAAACAAGCTAACAAAATTCCCCACCATATCCGAAAATAATACTTTTAGCCCGCGCAACAGCTCCCCGAAGAAGCTGTCCATCCTCCCGCTCCTCCTCTGTCGCAATACCCCGTTGCGCCCACCTCCACCTCCTCTGTCGCCAACCCCAACAACAACCCCAACAGCGCAATGTCCTCAATCGCCGATGAAAAGCGCGATATCACAATGACCGGCGGCGGAATAAGCAATCAACAACCCCAGTCCGTAACAGCTCCTGGAGCTACCGCCAACTCCGCGAATAGCCATAACAACACATCCACAACCCCAATACCCCAAGTGCGCGCCGGCGGAGCTCCAGCACGGGTATACCTGAACGAGAGGATCGTGCCATATCTTTTAGAGGAAATGAAGACGCTTGCGAAAGAGCAGTGAGTTTCCTTGCCTATCTTCTTCTCCCTTTTCCTGCGCAAGCGTACACACACGTACACACTCCCCACGGCCCTTCTGCACAGATTGACTAATCTAATTATATCAAAACAAAATTACAGGCCCTCAAACCCCCTCCGCGTGCTGGGCGAATACTTGATACAGAAGAGCAACGAAATCGAGGAGTCATGAGGAACTTGCGTCGTGAGATTTCAAATATATCGCATTTCTAGTGCTTGCGGAGCATACACGAGCATTTTGCCTGAGAACATATATGTATGACCTGCATAGATTTTGCGCTGCTTACGTTCCGTCATATCAATTTATATACGAGTCCTGCATGTGGCCTGGGACACAGCGGGGATGAGGGGATGAATCTAAATCTAGGAAAGATCGCGACGGCCACAACTTATTTTGTTGTCGACACTGGCTACAGGTGGCAAAGAGCGCACATATCAATCTGATAAAGGGCGTTAACAGGGAATAATCAATGTATTTTACACATACGGAGTAAACGAGCTCAGTTGAAATCATAATCACTTACCTTCTATCCAATTTAATTGCTGATTTCGTCTTGTCAATTCCCTGGTCTTTTGAAATGTTACTCACGAAATAATTCTATATGTAAGGGTTAGTTGTCTGCTGAAGAGGTTCATTGAAAAGAAAGAGGTGATATTTCAATTAGTCAGTCTGCTAGTGTTCAACTAGAGGATAGGAGGCAGCGTTGTCTCCATTTCTTCTCAGTGTTGAAAGAGAGTTTCAACATTGGAAAACTGTGTGCGCTTCAATCCCGTATGGCTAGAAGAAGCTTTTTGGCTTGCTGCATTGATACTGTCCTTGACGCATAGACTCTGGAAATAATTTCTCTGGAGATAGAGTTTGCTATCTTGCCGTCCCCAACTAACTGGCTGTTCACCGAGTCATGTACGGGATTGTATTGTAGCGACGGGGTTTTCGGTGTATTCTTCATTATATAGAACGGTGGTCATCATAAATAATCAAAAACACACCCTCTAATATAGGGATACACCTCTCCAGGCATAATACGAGGTGTTGAAAAATCAATATGGTGATCAAATGGCGAGATTCAGCTTACCAAAATCGTATGTACTAAAGGAATATACAGATGTTAGCATTGCAATTTCAAACCAATAACTTACCATAATGAAGTATGTTCAATGTTCCGTTCGAATGGGTAAGATCAAGTAACGAAGCATGGGATGGCGAGTGGCATGCATGCACATCATTTTCGAGATGCGGGCTTTTTTACCATGCTGTGTATAGCCGAATGGGTGCATTGTTTGTCAAAAGTGGGAGGCGTGCAAGTAGATTGGTGGGGTCTTGGAAGTGGCCACTGCAAAGCGATTTTTACAGCGGTTATCAAAGGCTGATCACAGGTGAAGATTATCATGGGGGGCCGGTTCAAGGGGACTGGCGACACTACAAGCACGAGTATTGGCGGTTTGATGGCTGATTTGGTGCCGGTTTCCAAGAAGTTTTTTGTTTTGAAAAGACGCGCATCGGAAAGTTTTTGTGAGGCAATTTGGAATATTGAGCGACATCTCTTCTCCTCTTGGTCGAACTTGAGAGAGTCGTTACCTGGAGTTGAAGAGACGTGATACGGCGAATAAAGTTGACTAGCGATAACGACCATAGCTGAAACTGAAGTAGAGTGCTGATCACAAGAAAAACCGAGGGTATTACAGGTAAAATATTTTTGTGTTTTTTTTTTTTTTTTTCATCCGCCGCCAATTTGCGATATCCGTGCGAGAAGAAAGGAAAAACAACCAGAGACGGGTCTCAACACCAAGTTAATCTGGAGCTGACGCCAATCCTAGAGGTTGGAAGAAAGCCTTTCCGTGTTCGCCGGCAGACCATGTATGAGCGAAAAGTTGACTTTTTTTTTTCGGGAGACAAAAACAGAGAAGCGCCGCCGTAACCGTCGATATTTACCCCCAATTACTGAGGATAGTAACATAAACCATTCGTGGAATACAAGGAGGTGGAATGAGAAGAACAAGGAGAAATAAGGAAGTGGAAGGGAAAAAGCGATCCAAGAGGGCAAACCACGGCCATAAGACCAGGGCGCACTCTTGGAAAACTTACTTAATCCTTTATACCTACCTATCTTGCAGCGTATCTGTCATCTCCACCACGGCCCTCGTAGGCACGGCCTCCTGCGTATGGATCACGGGATTCACGTGGAGGTGGCGCGGCATCAGCAAATCCGGAGGAGTGGTGAGCACGAGCATCGTCACGATCATAGTAGGCACGGCGATCATCACCACGACGGTCATCGCCGCCACCACGACGGTCGTATCTATCCTCACGTCCAGAAGTGGCGTAGCGATCAATACCACGATATGAAGGTTCTTCGCGGAAATCGCGGCGACCATAGTCCCGGCTGCGTTCGTTGTACGAATCATAACGACCATAGCGGTAACTATCATCGAATCGACGGCCACCACCACCGTATCCTCCCCGACGATCTTCATAGCGGTCATAACGACCGCCGCGAGGTGGGCCACGGTAAACTGCTTTCTCAGGTTAGTAACAAATTTGTTTCCGATGATGCTAAGGTGGGAAACACATACAAGATGTTCCACGCTTTGGTGGGCCAAAGTATTTTCCTGGAGTGGGTGTCCGTGGGCGGCCACGGCGAGCCTTCTCAATGCTGAGAGTTCTCCCTTCAATAACTTCACCCTGAAGACCTTCCTTAGCAGCATCTGCTTGCTCTGAAGTCACCATCTTCACGAAGCCAAAACCACGCGACTCTTTTGTGTGAGGGTCAACCATAATGGAGCAGTTCTCTACGTCGCCATATTTCTCGAAGAGACGGGATACGTCCGACTCAGTAAGGCGCGGGTGGATGCCGGTAACGAAAAGGTTAGAACCAGTGTTGACGCTTCCTTCATCGTCGTCGTTTCCCTTCATGCGACTATCTTGGGGTACACTGGGTAGCAGCAAATTAGAAACCATGACAACGCTGTCAAAAGAAGACTAACGAGACGTATAAAGGAAAGAACTCACCGAAGTTCGCCACGGCCATTGGGGGACATGCTGCGGTTTCTAGCTCCTCCTCTCCCGTTGCCTCTTGGAGAGGCGCTACGCTCACGGTCAAATCGGGGTTCGTCTGGGCAACGACAGCAACAGAGATTAGTCTCATCAACCTTTTGAGGTTCGTTCAGAGCAACACATACCGTCAAAGCGACCATTTTCAGTTTCGTACTCCATAGTAGCCATTGTCGTAGGGGGGGTAGACAGGATAGAAAGACAAGTGGCGAAAGGGTTGGGAAGAAATGAAGTTGCACCAAGGTGGCACAGCTGGAGAGTCAGGAAACACTGAGAAGCAAAAAAAGCCTCTTGAGTGAGAAGTAGGAAAAGGAAACAAGATACTAGCAAGGGTTGAGGAAAAGAAAAGTCAGCCACACAGGTAAGGGAGAAATGTGTGGAGGTTGATGGGATGAGGTTGAGAGAAGACAAAAAGTAAAGTGAAGCAATCCGGAGCTGGGAGAAAGGAAGAACAATTGCTAGCGCGTTGGCGGCGGTTGCTGCTGGCCCAAAACGGCCTAGCGCCCTGGGGAACATCGTGATCCAGACCCCAATCCGGCGATGCGGCTCTAAACACGTCTAAACAGAAAAAGCACACTGCATTCTGTAGGGCTGTGTGGAGCTCCTAGCAGTAGTGAATTAATTCAGAATAACATAGACAGGTCATCAGGAATTCAATGCCTTTATTCATTATATTAAAAGGAATGGTTCAGCTACTATTGTGCTGGATGCCGTTGAAATATATACAAGTGTCCCAAAGAAAATATAGTACTAACCACTATTAATTCCTAAAACCTGATATGCACTGAAACACCGTCTAATAGAATACCCAGGTAAATCCGATAACATAGTACATATGCATTTATCCCAAGCCCATACACGCGCCGCAGACTACTAAGGTGTGGGTATGGAAAGCAAAATCAGAATGGACAGATCGGGGAAAAGAAAAAGTAATAAATAACGCCCCTAAAAAACAAGATCAGACGTCCCGCAACGTTCTCATCTGAATCCCCTCCATCGTCTTCGCGTCTTGTGGGTTTTCGGCTTCGAGGCAGCCGCGGCAGTAGCAGGCGCATCAGACGCTTGTGCTCCAGGAGCCGCCCCGTTAGGTTGGTCGGGAGTATAGTCAGGAGTTTCGTCGTCGACAAGATCACGTAACTCATCCTCGTCGATTTCACTTAGCTCTTCGCTCATGCCTCTAAGAACTTCGCGACCTGTCCACCGCTCTTCGTGAATTGTGGTCCCAATAGGATCGAATGGCTGCATATACCACTGTATACCACCTTGCGACAGAGGAGCCTGCTCTTTGCTAGCCTGCGATACAACGGTTGATCGCGAAGATGCAGAGGATTTCATTTGGACATCACGAGAGGGCGAAGTGCCATCTTTTTCGTTGGGTTTATCCTCAGTAGGTCGGTGAGTTTCCGGTTGATTTCCTGCAACAGTATCGTCAATTTCAGATTTCAGGGCTTCTCCAGCATCGCCTTCATTGCCTTTTTGCCCGTCTGCGTCAACCATTGTGACGTCTTTGTCCTCGCTTGCTGTCTGTTCGTCGGCCTGGGCATTGTCTGCCGCGGCAGGTTGTTGAGGAGGAATTTCTGCATCGGCTTCCGGCACTTCCTCCTGTTCGTGCTCAACATCTGTCTTAATTCCGTTGACTAATGGCTGTTGCTCAGTAGCATCCAGGTCGTTTGCGGTCTCCCCAGGCGAGGCGAGTGAGTTTCTCCGCGAAAGGACACTATTTTCCAGCAGAACATCCAAGTCATTAAGCTCCTTCTCAAAAGGTTTTCCGTTCAATTCGCTCTCCTTCTTGAGTGAGTCTTCCAGAGCTGGCTGTATAGCCTTGATGATCCGCTTCGCAAGCTTCCTTTTCTCCCGCTGCTCCAGGCTAAGCTCCGGTGCCCTACCACTGATCTGCATCTGCAACTCAGCTGTATCGCCCACTGATTCGACGCCAATCTCAGAAGTGAAGACATTCGCGAGGTCGCGAGAAAATGATGAAACAGAAGTGTAAGCTCGTTGCTCCAATTTTGACCGGATGGATAGCAATCCGAGACGGAAAACTCCTTTTCCATCAAGCCTACATTAAAATGTTAGCACCAAGAGTAGCACGATTTTATAAGACATGGGTTATACGTACGCAAATGTTTTGTCAAGTATTGGCCAGAGCATTGGAGGGATTGGGAAATACACCAAATCGATTATATTTCTCAAAGTCTCTGCGTCCTTCAACTTTTCCCGCTCTCTCTTCTTCACTTCGTCACACAGCATTCTGACTCTATCGAGATCCAAGTAGAGTTTTTCCGCGAACCCTATTCTTCGCTGGAGTCGAACAGCCCCGGCCACTCCCATACCTGCAAAATTACGTCTCGTCATTTCCATGGACGAGAAAGTTTCCAGCTGGAGTTGTAGCCTTTTAAGCAATGCTGCACCCCGACGAGACTCCCGTTTCAATGTCCAATACTTGCAAGCATCTTCAGCATACTGCTTACGTTGTCGTACCGTAAAGCGTTGGAGCGAAGCCACAACACTATTCAATACGACCTGGGGTATAACAGGCGCCCCAGAGGGGAGCTTCCAAATCGTTTTCGGGGCGGCCGCGCGCTTACGCTTGTTTCCACCCACCGTAAGTGTGATCCGGGGAGTAATTGCTCGACTATCGTCTTCCGCGTGATCGGCCCCTTCTTGGGAATCCGGGCCCAACGCCAAAGCCGCAGCTTGGCTATCTCCCCATCTCCGGCCCTGCATTGTATTGCGGTAATACTCTAAAGCCTCTGCTGTTGCAGCATCGGTACCCTGTTCTCGTCTCCAATCAGGCGGTACGTGCTTATCACAAAACGCCTTTAAGCCATTGGATTCCATAACAGCTGGAGCTCCGGGTATTAATTTCATTTTCAGATATAAACGAGCCCGCCTCGCGCAAGTGACGTGGAATGCAATGAAACAGTTTTTGTTACTGCATTGGATGCATGCTCCCATTTTCTGCCGACAAATATAACATGTGAGTTTCCAACGGTTTCGGGGAACTTTCTCGACTTCGTTTACCGGTTCCATCAATGATGGATTCCCAATCGAAACCTCGGGGATCCAAACCGCACAAAGGAGATGTGACCACTTGGAAGTATTGGTTTGCTTAAAAGCTCCTTCAGTATTGGGACAGAAGATGCAAGACGGGGATCCCCGGCCGATCAACTGACATTTCCTGCAAAGCCATTGACCCTCAGGAATATATGGGACGCCATAGCATTCCTGGTGGACGGCTAGGTCGCACCCGTCACAGAAGACTATTGCGTTGGAATTTTCACAGTCACCATCGTCGCATATTGCACACTTGCTGTCCTGTTCTTCACCAGACCCGGGATGTTCACCATTGACAGCTGCAGCGGAGCTGGAGCGAGGTCGTTGTGTTTGAGGCGGCTTTGGGTTTGGTTTCGGTATTCGCTTTTCCAAGGCATGCCATTCCTTTTCAATTTTGGTCATGGTAATCTCAAAGACAGCAGGTTTTATGGGCTCGAACTGCTCTTCCCTCCTTTGC
Organism: Helicocarpus griseus UAMH5409; assembly: GCA_002573585.1. Taxonomy (NCBI): domain Eukaryota; kingdom Fungi; phylum Ascomycota; class Eurotiomycetes; order Onygenales; family Ajellomycetaceae; genus Helicocarpus; species Helicocarpus griseus. The sequence continues at coordinate 96,996 of PDNB01000012.1, read as the reverse complement.
GCATTATACGCCTCCAGCCATTTCGCGTCCTGCTCATCCATATCATACTCAACTCTACCAAAGCCAACATTTCCGATAGCAGCGTTGACGTCGCCGTCGACGGGCGTTGGTGGGCTCAAATCCAGGTCCTCTTCGGCAGCACCTTCAGCCATACGAATCAATCGTCGCTCATGGCGAAGGAAAATATCACTTTCTTGATAGCCGACACTCGCCATAGTACGGTCCACATAGTTCTGTTGGCCAACACCCTTCTGTTCAAACGGAAGGAAGGGGTCTTTAAGAATAAACGACGGTTTCGGCAGGGTAAGTCTCTCGCGAGGATTAGGTCCCGGAGGAGGAACTATCTTCGGACCATCAGGCATCCCAACCCCGTTCGACAATGTTTCACTTAGCCGGGGTCGCCCTGGCCGCCGTTTCACGGGAGTGCAGCCATTTGTTATCCCTTCAACAGCGCTGTCTCCACTTTCGTCAGTCCCTCGACCTAAGCTACCGTTCGGAAACGCAGGGCTTCGTTTGATTCCATCAACTTCGTCAGAGCTGAAAACAGCCACTTTGGCATCGATATCAAGATCTGGATGAAACTCCTCCCAACCCCTCTCTTCTCTAGGTTTGTATCCGTCTCCTTGCGCAACTGCAGCTGCAGCTGCAGCTGCAGAGCTATATCTTCTAGGCTGATTTTTTTCGCGCCTAGGGCGAGTGGACACTGGAGGAGTGGTTGGTTGGGTTGGTCGCATAATGTTATTATTAGAGGGTTCGCGGACGGGTCGAACTCGAGGGGCGGTGTGGTTGGAAGAGGCTACAGGTTTTGGTGCCAGCGTGTCAGATCCGTCGACATCGATATATCTCCCTCCGCCTCCCGGGCCTCCAGGAATGTACCTCCTTTTTTTCGGGGGTGGCTCGCTATTGGCGGCTTGGTCTGCGTTCTGGGTAGCCCTGAGGAGTTTTGGTTGGGGTCGCGGAGTTCGGGGAGTGATTGTCCTTCGTTTTGAAGGAGGCAATGGCGCCATGTTGGTTAAGTCAGCCTAGATAAAAGACTGACGAGAATTCGATTGGGGTTCGGTTTGGTGGTGGTTTGGTGGTGGTCTAGTTGGGATGCGGCGAGTGAATGCGGCAGTTGGGTTTGCTCATAGCGCGACGTGTGAAAGCCAGGCCATTACCAAAGCTGCGCGTGCACGCATGAGATATAATATCCACGTCAAACAAGATGTGTTCCGCAGTATTGCTGCTGCTCTCTGTCTGATCGTGGGTTTGGACGCGGATGGCGCTGTGAACGAGATGAGAGGTCTGGTCATGGCAGGGCCGGGGGCAGAGCCGCTAGCCGCATCGGGGAAGGCGCGGGTTGCTAGCACGAGCACCTGACATGCTTGGCAGTGCTTGCCCCAACTACGCCCGATTAGACTTCTGGGCTGTCCCGGCCGCATCTTGGAGCTGACATATTGGAAGGACATTTCTCTCCACCAGCTGCAGTGTCACAATGAGTGGTGCAGGTGACGATCGGTATGTATACCACTTGCATGTTTGCTTTTTTTAAGTGGGTTTACTAAAAGAAAAGCTTTTCTGGCAGGTGGCGGGGTGGGCGTGGTTTTGACCAGAACCGCCAGTCCGGGCAGCGACACCAAGGCGGAAGCATGCGCGACAGATCGATGGGAGGTCATCAGCAGGACCGCCATGCGCATCGAGGCTACGGGAACAACCATGCGGCCAATTCGTGGGGCCCGCCTCATGGGGGACCTCCCCAGGAGCAGCATATCCCGGTGAGATCCTTCAACGCAGCAGAGTCGAAAGACACGCTTAGACAAGGTACGCTGTGCACGAATTCAAGTCTGATAGGAAGCCTGTATGGAGTTTGATATACTGACATCCTTGTAGGGTTTCAAAGTGTGGGCTTGCGAGGTGCGTTATAACCAAACTTACACTCCGATCGCTCTTTTACCATGTGCACCTACCTTTACGGAATAGCAAGCTCATTACATTGATATAAACAGCACCATTCGTTTACAAACCTACCGGCAAAGAAGCTAGCAATAACCGGGCGAGCGGCCCGTGGGGCTCAAGACGTATGTCCCCATCCTTCACGCGAGACAAGTGCATACAAGACGTTAGCTAATGAAATATAGCGAATTGCATGGTCAATGGCAAGGACTTCTTCCTCGAGCTTCGAAAGCAAGTGTCAGCTCTGCAGCAGGCTGGTAATAACACCGCGGGCGGCTGATGATAGAGCCATTGAGATTGGAGAGGTTTCAAGTACTTTGAGCAGGCGTGTTATGTGCATTTGTTTATGAGCGGTCGGATTTCTTACAAAAACTCACGGATAGCGATTAGTCATGATATACCCAGTGTCGGACAAAAGTTGATTGTGTTTAATTCACATACTTTAGAGACGGCGTCAAGCGAATACAAGCGGGCTCTTTTGGGTCCCTTATCTTCAGTTATATCTTCTAATTCGGCTTCTCTCCGGGCTGTTTAGGTCATGATGCGGATTGGTTCAATCAGGGGTATCGGATGGGCAGTCTTGTACTTGTAATTCCAAGTCTGGCCATTCTCACTTGTTTCTAACAGTGATGGCCTTTTTTGTCCTGTACATGTAGCATCCAAGGGTTCTCACGAATAAATTTAGGGCTAAACCACCAAATTAGGAGCCTCTTGGGACACATTCAAGCTGATGCGCTCGAACTCAACTCCAGAACTAACACAACTTCTATAATAAGATCATGTATCCACTGCAAAAATATGTAACCAGCGGCGTGCGCCATATGCAGTCGAACCTTGCTGCGTTAAATTTCGGTAGTTGTCACAACCAAACCCCAGAACTCATGAACCTCTCCACAAAAATGCGCGATGAAAATAACATTCTTTTCTTTTCTTTCACTGCTTCTTTCATCGAATGTATCTGCACTCGCTTGCAAGCGTATCGGAACTATTCATCGTTGGCCCCGTTGGATGCTGATATTAATAATAGAACCAAAGCAACCAACCCTAGTCATGGTTCATTGCTCGGTTAGGAAGCACAGCGGCATCACGATACCAGATGAAGAGATATTGATAGTTGCTGAGCTTAGCGCCCAGTACCCCATGTCGGCCAAATGAAAGGTTGTCAGAGGATCAGATCGGGACCGATCATGTTTCAGCGACTCAACGGTATGCCCAGGCGTCTATTATTGGTTACAGTATAGCGACTGATTTCCCCAGATGAGCGCAAGAAGCTACACGTTCCTAATTGATATCCAAGAGGATTCGTTTCAGAAAACAATGACAAAGCTAACTGAAGTTGGACGTACTATGGCGATAGCACTACGAAAACTTGCAGACTGAGATAGCCGCGCTCTCAATTCAGCTTGAAGCCAACAGAACCCTCAACAACCATATTGGTATCGCAACATGGCTCAGAAGCGGTTTCATGTGGCCTCCGATCAGCTTGCCACATAAACAAAGACGCGCAAATCTTCGATTGTCCTGAAACACCATGACGGGCCTCCGTTCACCTCGCCTATCCACGGACCACCAGCAGCTCATCCCCCGACGACACTAAAGTCACTAATGGAAATTCGGCGGCTAAAGTCAATCTTTATTGGGCCACCAGTGGAACTAATCAGGAGCTGAGCGGGCCGTGCGGCAACTTAAATCCTTTGACAGGGGAAACTTACAAGCAGTTGACTTTAGAGCGGACGGAGCCGCTGGAAAGAAGGCCGACTGACAGCTTCGGACGATGAGCAAGAAAAGCCAAGGGAAAAACTACTAGTATCCAATCAGGTCTAAATTCTAAGCCGTTGTGGGATAAAGTACTAGTAACCTTACGAGACAGCTCGAGCTCTGATAACAGACGATATCAATTCTTACTCCGTATACTCGGCTGCGCAGCTCCCGTGGCATAACCACCACTCTTTCGAGATGAATTTCGTCGTCACTACTACCATCTAGTCAATTTTCAGCGCCATCCTTTGTTTAATTCTTGAACATACCGAGTAGAAACAGAACCAGCGCTGAAAATGCAGCTAGGGGTCCTATCTTGTTACCCCGCCTCATACCCTGTTTCCGTCTTTCAAGTTAAGTTTGTTCCCATGTCATACCTGTTATTACACAACATAGCACGTAAGGCTATCAGACCGGCCCTTACATGGTCTATAGGTGGTAGGTGTGATTAGCCAGCCATCTGACCCGTTTTTGATGATGGGAATTTTCTTCAGCGGGGAGTCGCCGAGTGCCTGTAACACTTTGACTCCATAATTAGCACCATAAAGCATGCCTTGCAGATTACGGCGAAACGCCCATGAGATCTGCACCACGAAACAGCACACGCAGGGAGGGGCTTTTTTGGGGTTCCTGAATCCTGAACTATTCGACCACGGAGGACACATGGATGCGTGATACACGGATGGCGTCGCCGTCTACCTGTCCAGGCGCCCTGCAATCTGTACCTGCATACGGATCGCCCTTTATGTGGCCTTCGCACCAACCCATCTATAAAAAGCAACACAGCTTTATAAAAATAAAACAGGATGATGGAAAAAGAAAAAGTCATATCACGCCGGCTATGAAGCAAAGTGATCCCCTCCAAAAAAGGGATCAAATAACAAAAATACTGGAAACAGTAGGAGAAAATGAACTAAGCGCCCTCTCTCCACCCCCTGAAACGACCCCGTCCGATTCGGCCCCGCGAAGTCCATCCACGCCCAAAGCGAGCCGCCGTTCTGCAGCCCCTCAGCGGTAAACCGTCCCCATCCTCCAACCCCCTGGTCCAGCTCCCCTCTTGACCCTTGGCCGCAATGTCCGTCCAATCATCCCGCCCAATTACCCTTGGTGCAGTGGAGCTGGAGATCCAGATCAGACAAGACTAACCGCACCGCTGCTAAACGCCCTCCTCAGCGCTCCGAGCGCTTCAATCCAATCAGTAGCAACTTCTTTCTCAATCCATGAAACGAACCGATTGGGTGAAGAGGGTAACAGAATGAACCCCTGCGGGCTTGCGGCGCTCTGTTGCCTGAAAATCCATAGTATATTCTCGTGGCAGCCGGCCCCCCCTGGCCCCCCCCTTTCCCAGCCTCCTGTCTGCCTTACCCGCCCTTTTACGGAACGGTCCGTTAGCTCCTAGTGTAATAGGCAGCGTTACCGCGAAAGCTACCCCGTTTGTAATTATGCAACGATTCATATCTATTTCTCGCGCTGCGCTCTTGCCTAGCTGCCATGCTGGCACCGGCCCCCGTTGGAACCCAAGCTGGGCGGGAATGAGCTAACTGGGGAAAGAAGAGTAAGATGAAATGATACAAACTAGAGAAAAGACGTACACAGTAATTTCCAAACGTTCTTATCCTAGATCCTCGATTGAAAATGACGGCGGGGAATAAGGAATTCGGCTTGGCCGCAACGCAGGAATACCAAGACATACAGTCAGTCCTTAGTCGTAGATTTTGGAAATAGATCAGATCATCCCGTAAACTATAATCTACATTTCACCTGCCTGCATGCAATGCGGTTTCATATTAAAAATTCAAAATGTAAACGTATCCCCCTCTCCTATCAAATGGTTTACCCGCTGGGATTATATCAGTCGCCGTTTCCCACTTTCCGCCGCCGCCCCCTTTCCCTTCATTCCGCTTTATTGATTTCCTCTTCACGCATCTCCAAACTACTTACCTAAACCCTCCCCTCCCATCTCTTCCTCCTCATTCTTCTCTTTTCTTTTTCCTTTCTATATTACCCCTGTTTCCCTGCTGAAACGTATATACATATCCACCGGCAACCTACCTACCTATCATTTTTGTACAATTATTTAATCGGCTATTTTAATCGTTTCATTCCTCCCAAGAGCCCTTGTCGCTCACTCCTTCGCTCGCATCGCATACGGTACACATATCCCGCATATCGCATACTGCATCACGCATCCTCGCCCTATCCTCTCCTCTCCACTTGTTGCCGGTGTCTTTTTTTTTTTTTTTTTTTTTTTTTTCGTTCGCTGAAACAACAAAAAGCGCGGGCCGCTTTGAAAACGAAACAAAAGCTTAGAGCCAAACAAACGGAAGAAAATAGAAAGACTTGAAGAAGACAGAGTGAGAAAAGGAGCTGATATCCCAGCAAGTGCTGTTGCTTCGGCTTCTTCATCCAAAAGGTATTGTCACATTTCTTTGCTGTTCGTTGTTTTAATTTTCTCATATTCCACTGTTGTCGAGTTCGCGTCATGCGGTCGAGCCTAGACATCCTTCCCGGGGTGCATGGGTATCCTCAACACGCATAGACAACAAAGCCTTATCCACCCGGAAAACAAAAAAAGAAAGAAAGGGTCAAAGACAAGCGAACAGAACAAACTGAAAAAAGGCAGACAGTTGCCAGGTCATACAAGGCTGCTGCTGGCCCCTGCTCAGAACTGCCAGCGTCAAGGGTTCTTTTGCAGACATTTCACGTGGTTATCCTGCCTGTTCGCCTAGTCTCTTTTCCGTTTCCTTCTGCTTTTGTTTTCGCTTCCCTGTGGATTGTTTTTGTACGGCCCGTCCTCGCTGCACATATATCTTGTACCACCGGTCGTTTAAATTACCCAAAGCGCTTCTTCCCCTTCTACCATACCCAACGACTCCTCTCTATTCGTGTCAATAGAGAGGAAAACATACATAAGCAGAATCTGGTTTGGGTCGAGACCATTGTTCTATTTCTTCATGTATAGATATCTGTCGATCACTATCGCACGAGCTGCTTGACTTTTCGAGTCCATTCAAAGCCCATACCCTGTCCATTTAAAAGCCCGCGTTGGGTGTCGAAGACACAGACTTGCCCTAGTCTCTTTTGTGTGCATGATACGAACTGAAATGCCGAAACAGACGCCCTCACGAGTATCCAAAAGATCCAGGCCGTACCCCGACCCAAAGTCGAAATCAATGTCGACCGCCGCGATGAATTCAATGCGCACACCTGCCGCCGCAGCAGGGGCAGCCACACGGCGTCCACCTCCAGCATGGGAGCATCAGACATCACCTCGCTCCATGCCACCGCCACGTCTTTCAACCTTTGACCACCGGAGTATGGCAGAGCACGCGTCACCTTTGTCCCCTGCAACACCTTCTACACCTAGCAGTCAATCGGGTCCATGGTCGCCTCACGACGATCAAGTTCTCATGGCTGCACGTCTGCAAGGCCATGGCTGGAACCAGATCCAAAAGGAAAATTTCCAAAATAAGAGTCCCAACGCTTGTCGGAAGAGATGGGAACGGCTCCTTGCAAAACGTCAGGGTTCTAAATGGGAAGACGACCGCGTCGAGAAAGTCACAAGGTACTATAATCAGATGCGGTCGGACATTTGGCGCCCATTGGCAGAGGCCACAGGAGAAAGCTGGGAGGATGTAGAGAAGCTGGTAAGTTATTTTTTATCCTCCTTTGTGCCTCCGTCGAGGTAGAGTTGAAGAGTAAGCTGACTTGAAACTCGAATAGTGTTTAGAGCGCGGCCAAAAGAGTCTTCTTCCCATGACGACAACAAGCTCTGCCAGAAGAGCAAGTTCCGATAACGAAAGTCGCGGGAGTCATGACAGCCATGATGAGGAGAAGCTTAGAATCCCTAACCTGATCCGTTAGTCGGACGGAGTACATCGACTGGGTGTACTGGGTGTCGTGACGAAATAAATCGGATGACATAGACGGGTAATTGTTGAACCATTCACCATGTTCATCATCATTTCGTTTCAGGTATCTTAATAAACTTGCATCGGGTCTGCCATTTGGTTTTGAAACAGTTTCCTTTCTTAGGTTATTATATATCAACCAGGCATGATGTACAACACATACCTAGGTATGAGCCTATCTTTGAGTTGTTTAGCAACCCACGATGGAAGCATATCAAAGAGCCATGGTATAGGAGTATTGAGAGATAGGAGTCTCGTCATTGCGGTCATGTTGGTTTCCTAATCTCTTCCCATATATTTGCATGTGACGAATTTCTTTGCTTCTTATCTGCATATTCTTGTTCGAGTTTCTTGATGTATTTTCCCTCTTTTTGTTGCCTTCTTTTTGGTCATTTCTCCATTCCTGAGTGATATTTCAGTCGATACCAACAAGCAAATGAAAAGGGTGCTGTTAATGCTATGATCATCTGTGAATCCCCTTTCATATCGTGAACTTCCCCAATTCAGCTGAATTTGATCCAACCGTCTGCACCCAGTATACCACCATCTTCAGCCTTGGGATCAAGTGACCATTTCCGTATTGCTCGACATTCAAGGTTGGAACGCCATCCGGCCTCGAACATTTCAATGCCAGCCCATCCGATCATTGCGGCATTGTCAGTGCACAGATAAGGTGGAGGGGCAATTACATCGATATGTCCAAATCCGCGGATATCCAGGAAGGAACGAAGCAGTTTCCTCAGAAATTGGTTTGCACCCACACCCCCACTAATGACAAGGTGCGGTATATCCTCACTTTCTTGGCTCGTTTCGTCTTTCCGTCGTTGACGTAGCATTTGCAAAGCAATAATTGTCCTAGACGCAAGATGCTCAAAGCAGCACCTCATGAAAGTGTGAGCCAGCGCTATCCGCTCATCATTCGACATGAATCCCTCTCCACTCTTTCCCAAAGCTTCCCATTGACTCTTCCGGCCCGCAACGATCCTTTCAGCCTGCGACGCCATGCCTGAAAAGCTAAACTCAAGCTTCCTGCTTTCAGCATAGGGTAGGCCGAATGACCACCCCCACTGCTCGTTCTCCTGCTTTTTCAGCTCCTCCGCCCGGCTCCGTGGAGCCTGGTACTCGGCGAAATCACTGGCGCCGTTGGGAAATGCAAATGACTCGAGCAACTTTCCGTACATGGTGCTGTTTGACTGATCCAAATATGACTGGGGTAAGATGGCTCGGGCGACTTTGTCCAGGGCGTCACCAATGGCGATGTCGCAAGTGGAGGCGAGGATTTGGTGGTCTACGATTGAGTTTGAGTGGACGAGTAGAGTGTGGCCGCCAGAGACGAGGAGAGAGATGAATGGGAAGTTCGGGTTGGCTGTGTTTGTACCGGCCCCGCTGCTTTGGTGTTGGAGAGATGCAAAGAGCCTGGGCGTCAGGAGGTGTGCTTGCATGTGGTGCACGCCGACAATTGGGATTTGCCAGGCTACGGCGAGCCCCTTTGCCGTGTCTAAGCCGTTGAATAGATTCGAGCGCATGCCCGGTCCCCTCGTTACGGAGATAAAGTCTGGTTTCCTTCGTAGTGTTTGCGGGGCGGTGCTGGTCGCAGCATCTCTGCTTGTTGTGAACGGAGAAGGTGAAAGGTTGATGAGTCTCCCGACATCTTTTAAATCGCCTGTAGACTCTGCTGGGGGGAGATGTGCTAGAGCTTTATTGATTAGTTTTGCGGTTGTTTCTTGGTGAGATTCGAGAGCGACAACTGGGTGTATTCCTTGGTATTGTCTTGAGTCCGCGGTGATGTTTTCCAGGAAATGGAGGGTAGAACGGGGTGGCGATGACGAGCCATGCTTCTCGACAATGGCTACAGAGGTGTCATCGCTGCATCAAACCGTGATAAAAAGAGAAAGGTCAGCCAAATGTTCTTTTGCAATTCATGGGGGGTTTCTGCGGAATAAATTCGACTTGCCATGAGGTCTCAATAGCGAGAGTGAGGAGATATCGACGGTTAGAAATAGGAGAGAGCGGTAAAAGCTTACGACAGCATAGCCGGTGCAGTGCTCGTGGGGGGGCGTACATTGATTATATAGCGAACAGGAATAAGGGTCAAGGGTGTTGAAGAGAGCTGTGGGTGGACTCGAAGTCTCGGATACAGAGCAATGACAGATGATGGTTGTTCGAGTCCAGAAGAATTTAACTATGGATCGGCAGGAACCAAACCCTCGGGATCTGAGGATGGAACGGGTCCTTACATGCTGACCTGAAGTTTATTGAAAACCACCGATATTCAAAGGGCTCATTATAAGTCAACTTTTTGTTTAACAAATATATTCAAACTTCAGGTTTCAGAAGGTCCCTCATTCCCGTCCGGATTCCATCAATTAAATGCCCAACAGCAACAGCTAGTTCATCACGTGAATGGCATGGGATGCACGATATCACATCTCGAGCACACAACTGCTCTTAGCTGCATGGAACGTGTATTCCACCACAGCATCAACTGGTACTTCTCATCCCGTCCATGTTGAACGGTTACATGCAAAGTTGAATCCTGACTGAGCGTGCCCAGACTATCCAATAGCCGTCGCTTGAACTTAAAATCTAATGATAGTACTACCACTTAGGTACATGTACTCTTTCTACATGTGACGAACCGAAGAAAAGATTTACATTGATATGGGAAACCAGGAACACAAAGCGGAAGACTAATTATATGAAAAGGTCTCTTGAGATGAACGGAAATAACAAAATCGTGAAATCGTTAAAGGGCATAAATACATATCCGAAATTTCCTTCCCTCCTGACAAGATGTAGCTTCAAGCTTTCCCTCCCAATCCCTTTATACACACAGATCTATCACAGCGGCCCATCAACAAAGTGAATCCTCCCCAGGCCCGAATCTGCACTATCCATGCGTTTGTTGCTTCGGTTTGTGGAGCCCCGAGTACTATTCAAGAGTTATCTTCGAACTGAACCGAACAAAGTGATAACCCCGTCGTGGAGCCCCCGATATCCAGCACATGTTTTCTTCTCTCCAGCGTCATTGTCGACACAGCATTCAAAAAAGGTGCTGTAAGATTGAGACAATCTCCCTCGAAATTGAGGAGAAAGGCCGCGCCGGGTGATCGTATGGAACCAATTTTCCAATCAGCGAATTCGCTTTACGAGCGAAGCAGCCATCGTCGCTCATCTCGCGACATCTTCACATAGCCACCGTAGTAGTCGTCGGTGTACTCGATGGGAGTGACGCAGTGAACAATAGGCTCGACGCTGAACTGGATTCTTTTGGAGGAGGCTCCGCTGCTCGGGGAATTGCTGCTGTTCTTCTTCAGAATGGATTTCGACGAGGCAGGGTTGGCGTATGCAAAGGTAGCCTGTTGCACGGTGGAGAATCCTCGCTGGTTGAGCTTAGTGTTGAGAGCAGTTGGGCTGAGGGGAGATGGAGAGAGCGGTGTCCGTGGAGGCATGGACATGGCAGTTGGCGACTTGAGGGAGAGAGCTGGGCGCGATGTATTGTTGGTGGTGGCAGCAGCAATGCTCAGGGAGAGCTTGGGCTTGGCGGCGCGGGCAGCGTACATTTTTGTGAATGTGGAGATAAAAGGAGGATTAATGCTCAGTGCGATTATTATTCCCGGCGGGAGCGGAGTGCTGAACGGACGGTGGATATATTATATGATCCTCTTTTATTTAATGTTTTATTTTGACTAGAAAGTCGATAAAGTGGTGAAAGGGCGGTCGACTCGGGCGCGGCCACGAGGCAAACCAGAAATAGAAATATAAGATTTGGACGGCGACGAGTGTTACTGAAAATAACTCGTGCGAAATGAGGATGCACCAAGGCGCATAAAAGGCCGAACCAAGATGGCGGATATAAATAGACTAGGATTTGCGAGACGAAGATGATTGGACCAGCCAATCGGTGCAAGTTTGAATAGGAATTTTTTTTATTATTAGTTTATTATTAGGAAAACGGAGTGAAAGTAAAAGAGAAAAAGGGAGATGGGTTTGAAACAGATACTGCAGCAGAAGAGGAAGACGAGGGGGCGACCACAGCGGCTATATAGACACGGGCGTCAGTCAGGATTTATCCATCATGGACAGTCTCACACAAGCAGGGGGTTGGGATCTTGGGATGGATCTTGGGAGGCAAGCCCGGTTCCCAGCCTAACCATCGCCCCTTGGCCAATCAAGCCCTCAACATCTACACCATTCCTGTGCAAGCGCCGAGCCCAATGCACGATCGGACGTTGACATCACACATCACACCTTCTGCCTCAAATATACTCTCAGAGACCACAGATCTTCCATTGTTTCCCAACCTCCTTGGCCGTTGATTCTGCACCTGGTGCACAGCATCACTGGCTTCTTCAGCGGTGCAAACCCAAACGCCCGCAAGTTTCGCAAATTCATGATTGTGGTGACCGCCTCTTCCTCAATCCAGCCTTGTTCTGGAATAGCCAGCTGGCAGTTGTTCAAAAGTTTCCCAGGTGAACTTAAACAAGTGCGGGGTATGCTGAGATGGAGTCTTATCCTGACCCTCCAGAAAAGTGATGTGATGAATATACGATCAAACGAGCAGTCAAGAGACGTTTGATTGGTGTGCCGTGTGCCGTTAACGCATTTCACGTATAATCGTTATCGTTCCCCCTGCCTCATGTACATATCATATTGGCGATTTGCTCGTGCAGCCATGGATGATGGTAGACACGTTCTTGACCCTTGCCCGGTCTAGGATCCAAGATTTCAGAGCCTTTTCTTCCCACCTGCATGCCCTTATGCACAATCTCTCAAGCTAGTAGAGGGCCTGGGCGCAAGTTCTGGACTTGAGCAAACGTCCCGAGGTTTTTCGGCGATATTCTGCTTGATTTCGGGGAAGCTGATGATGTATAATCCCGCATATAACAAGGGCTGAGAAAAGAATTTATGTGTTGATACTTCAAATTCAAGATTACTGGAAAGGGATTTATAAGATACTTTTCGGATTGAACCGTGTTCTATCTAGACAGATACTTTCACTCATCCCCCAGACTAAATATACTCTTAGTCTTTGATTTTGGCTGGAACAATTTCAAGTTTCAGCACTGCGGGGTTACCTCCTTTGCGTGAAATATTTTCGCACCATCTCCAGGTGTTCTTGATATCGTGTGCTGGCTTGGTGCCGTTAAAAGTCTCAGCAGCCTGTGATTTACAAGCCAACCAGCGCCGGCGTCACACTTTCTTGCCTGCAAGAGGACGAACATTTTTAAGTTTTATAGAAAAAGGTTTCCTGTTTCCAGTGTGGCAGTATTGTTTGCGAATGGAATAGTTCACAAATCAGCTAGTTTTCAAGGAAACCCTTTGCATGAATCTTTGAAATTTCACATATCACCAAATTGTGACTCTTCCTTCTTACTCCGTATCACAACTAGTAATTGTATACCTTGGCCTGTTGTGGGAAGAGCAAATCTTCAGCTCTCTCTTAATTGCCTGGAAATGGATAGCTTCCCGTGCATACATGTTGTCAAGCATAATTTCTTGGTGCTGGTGATACACTTCCATGTGGTTGGGTGTGTGGTTATAATTAGAAAATAACCGCCGTGGATTTATCGGGATATGGGGTCCGGGGGATAAGCTTTTCCCACACGGTTTCCAATAGCCAACCCGTCAGGTATGTCGATAGGCGAAGGACATGAACTGGAGATCTAGACTTTCTAATTGCCTTGAATGTTGTGAATGGACAGGCGCCATTGTTCTTTGGTTCTGCGCTTTCTCGTTATGGACTGGGGTCGTATCATACCTGAGGAGACATCGATATGATCTCGTCGTACATGTCATTGAACTTCCAAGGTATATATGGTGTGGTTTGAGGGCTGCTGGACGAGTCGCAGATCTTTGCTTGCTTCTGCAGTGGAGGCAGTGAGGGGAGGGGCGGTAATCATACTATCAGATAATGTACACAGGCGATCCATGTCGGGCCTCCAAAGGTCTTTCGAGTATGCATTCTTTTGCTTAGGTTTCAAAATAAGAAACGTCTCTTCCTACATACTACCATATATAAAAAGCCAAAAATTCATCACTGGTACATATATGTGTCTTGATATTGTGATGGAGAGCGGGAAATATCGCAGGACAGATCTGACGTCCGATCTTCTATTTCCACTTCATAGTTTTGCCAGTCTCCATCATCTTATTAAGAATACATTTTATCCCACAGCCCTATCGTTCCTGCTACGAAGTGTTACAGACTGTGTGTTCGTCCATGCTAAGTGCTTTTTATCTTCGGGGGATGGCAGTGCGGACGCAAGTAATCAAATATAACAGAGAGTTGGAACAAGTTATCTATCTCCTCGTTCCTTTCAGGCTTCCCTCACCAATGACTCCTTATCAAGAATCAGTTTACTATGGAATGTCTCCAAGTCGTCCCCGCACGCCATTAAACAGTTTCACCAGCCACAGTTTAGGAACGATTCGGAGCGGGCAGTTCTAACCGGGTGGGTGCCTTACCAAAACAACAGCTCAACAGCTGTTCTCCCTAGGCTAAACAGCTTCGCAAGCCGAATTTCGGGGTTTTGTCCGGTGACGCCTTTTTATTTGTGTTTTTTATTATAATAGCACTCAATTGGATGGAATGGCGAGGTTGGAGCTTGGAGCCGAAAGCTTGGAGAGTTGAATAGCCGGACATGGTTATCTGAATTTGGGAGATTTCTCACCGAGATGCCGCGTTGGGTAGCTCTGGTTAGCTACTGACACTACTGACAGTGAGCACTGAGAATGAAAGACTGGAAGTATATCTATCCTCCACGCTGCTTTTATATATTGAAGCCTTGTTGGTAATTTCCTGAAAGTTGAAAAGCGCAATTCATCCTCCAAACCACTTTTGCGCAGATAACAGTCCTATTTCAACCTCCAGATTGCAATAATCCAACTCACATGCCAAAAACTCGTTGCATGCCTGTGATAAGGCGGAAGAGAGTGTGGAGCGGAATAATATTCATTTCCACCCTTTCGGCAGTCTTGGGGCTCTTGGCTGTGCGGAGGCGGGGCCCGGAGCTGCTTATGTCATCCCAATGACGGCGATCGCGGGAGAATTGCCGGAGACGGAAGAAGTCTCGTGATATGGAATTTGTACTCAATTCCCTGGGGGATAATATTCGGAGTATATTTTTTTTTATAGAACGCCCCTGTTTTACACAAAGAAATCTTTTAATCGGAACCAGCTTGTGTATCCGATGGCGATGTTGAAAATGAAGGTAACTGGTCGGTGCCCCTGGGGGTCCCTGAACGTTAATTCCGACCGAGGTCTGTTGCGTCCAGTTCTTTGGAGAAAGAGGAGTTTCTTGACGTCTTGGGTCGCCACATAGACAGAGTGGGTAAGTGACGTTTGGGAGTTTTGTTTGGGTAGGACTATGTAGGAGGTAATGCCTTCGAACTGCTGTACTTTGGTGAGATGTGAAGATAATCACGGATATCTTTGGAGAGTAGCAGGTTGATACCAGTCAGTCCATGAATCTCCATTAAGTTGTCTCTTATGCCAATGTGCTCATTAATTATTGCATCCTCATGGCTATCATCCATTATTCATTATTATTTAGCCGGCAGAATCAGGGGAAATGCGGCTCCACCGTCGCCACACCGCCCTAGCCACACCACGCCTTTCCTCTTTAAGCTAGATGGATCCGGGTCCGATCGGCTCGGCCAGATGACTCAGCAGCCCTGGGCTCCTTCCGGCGCCTTCTATTGGCTGCGTTCTCCAGCCAGCCCTGGCCATCTGAAGGTTTAAAGAAAAAAAAAAATTGCGCTGTGGAAGGAAGTCTGTTTGGACACTTCTCTCCTTCACCGGCCCATTCTATCTTTATTCCTCCACACTCATCTTCCAACATCCTCTCTTACTTTTTTTACACATCACCACCCTCACCCCCCTCACATTCACTTGTGTGCATATTATTACTATTATTATGAATATCTGCCAGTGATTAATCCCTATTTTCTTTTAGACTTGCTTTTTCTTTTCATTCTCTTTTTTTGCCGTGTTTATCTATTCCATTCACTTAGATCCGGCTACTCTGTTGCCAAATCTATCTTTACTTGCATGCGTTAGATTTGCGAAAACACGGCCTTTTTGGATTCATTTGGATCTCGCCCTCACTTGGATAACTTCGTCGTGTTCTGTTGGATTGCAACTAGCTCGCCCCATCTTTCACCATGGCCGGTGTTAAGGACAACATCAAGGACTCCATTGCTGGAACCCTTGCTCCCGAATCATCACAACCAGTGACTTCCCAGATCAAGTCGCATTTCCAACATCATGCCAGGTCAGACGACGTGTCAGGGGAACGCTACATGAATGAGGAGGATTTCATCAATGCCATTGCCCCTGCGCACGAAGACTATGTAAGCTTTCTGCCAATTTGTCATCGCATTGCAGGCTTCTCAAAAGAAAGTTGACTCACTAACACGCTACTCTGTTCTCATTTAGCACAAAATCAAACGCGAGCAATACGGTATTCTATTCAGAGTTGCAGATCGACGGAGAGCTGGGAAAGTCAATCTGCACGACTGGGCCGCTTTCGAGCACCTGCTTGCCAAACCAGACGCGGAATATGAGATTGCGTTCCGTTTGTTTGATGTGGAGGGAACAGGTCGCGTTGGATATGACGCCTTTCAAAAACTATACAACCTCAACAAGGCGGAGGACACAATCCCTTTCGACTGGAATTCGGAATGGGCTTCGTTGTACACAGGAACAAAGAAGAAGCGACATGACATGACCTACCCACAATTCGCACAGATGCTCCGTGGTCTCCAGGGAGAGAGAATACGTCAGGCTTTCCACCTTCTCGACAAGGACGGGGACGGATATATTGACCCGGAAGATTTCCAGCGCATCATCCTGAAGACCGCCAAGCACAAGCTTTCGGACCATTTGCTAGAAAACCTGCCGTCTCTTTGCACCATCAGCGCTGGCAGTAAAATCTCGTATGCGAATGTTCGCGCTTTCCAAAACATAATCAGAGAGATGGATTTGATCGACTACATCGTTCGTAGCGCCGTCAGCAAGAGTGACGATGGGAAGATCACCCGTTCCGATTTCCTTAACGAAGCTGCCCGCGTCACCCGCTTCTCTCTTTTCACACCGATGGAGGCTGATATTCTTTTCCACTTCGCCGGTCTCGATACCCCCTCTGGCAAACTTTCGTTGGGCGACTTTGCCAAAGTTGTAGATGCATCGTGGCATACTACAACCGCCCTTGGAGAAGCTGCTATTGAAGGCGTATCACAGGCCACTGACAAGGTCGCCACAAAGTCGAAACAATACCTTCACAACATTCTCGAGTCGGCGCATCATTTCGGTCTAGGCAGTATTGCGGGTGCCTTTGGTGCCTTCATGGTCTACCCTATCGATCTCGTCAAGACAAGAATGCAGAACCAAAGAAGTGCGCGCGTTGGTGAGAGATTGTATAACAATTCGTTCGACTGCGCGAAAAAGGTCATTCGCAATGAAGGTGTCCTTGGATTGTATTCCGGTGTCATTCCTCAATTGATCGGTGTTGCCCCTGAAAAGGCTATCAAGCTTACGGTGAATGACTTGGTCCGTGGACACTTCTCCGATAAGCAGTCAGGAAAGATATGGTGGCCTTGGGAAATCTTCGCGGGTGGTATGGCTGGTGGCTGCCAAGTTGTCTTCACAAACCCCCTAGAGATTGTAAAGATTCGCCTGCAAGTTCAGGGTGAGATTGCCAAGAACGTGGAGGGAGCACCGCGCCGATCAGCTAT
Organism: Helicocarpus griseus UAMH5409; assembly: GCA_002573585.1. NCBI lineage: Eukaryota > Fungi > Ascomycota > Eurotiomycetes > Onygenales > Ajellomycetaceae > Helicocarpus > Helicocarpus griseus. Next base: position 79,657 of record PDNB01000012.1, on the reverse strand, counting down.
GTGGATCATCAAGAATTTGGGATTGATGGGATTGTACAAGGGAGCCAGCGCCTGTTTGCTTCGCGATGTCCCATTTTCCGCCATTTACTTCCCCACCTACGCGCACTTGAAGTCTGACTTCTTCGGAGAATCACCGACCAAGAAGCTCAGCGTCGTGCAGCTCCTAACTGCCGGTGCCATCGCTGGTATGCCAGCAGCATACCTTACAACACCTTGCGACGTCATCAAGACCAGACTTCAAGTGGAAGCCCGCAAAGGTGAGACCAAATACACTTCCCTCCGACATTGCGCCACCACTATCATGAAGGAAGAAGGTTTCCAAGCTTTTTTCAAAGGTGGTCCAGCCCGTATCTTCCGATCGTCTCCACAGTTCGGTTTCACCCTCGCTGCCTACGAGGTTTTGCAGAAATGGCTGCCGATGCCAGGCTCCTCTCATGAGGAAGCCTCTCCAATCGGTCACGTGGAGCCCGGTCTAGGTCGGCCAGCAACCGCACCTCTCCCATACATTCGGTCAAGGAATGCTCTGAAACTCATCCTCGATCTGGATGAGAACTTTGGCCGGATCAAAGTCCCCAAAGGTGTCGCTTTGCCTGGTGCTGCGTGATTGAGCATTTCTGTTCCGATTTGAAGCGCCGTTGTCTTTTATTTTCTTGATGTCGTCTTCAAGTAGCAAGCGTGTTTGTGCTTTTGCCGCTTCAGTTTTCCTTTCCCGGCGTCGATTTTCGTATTGCCGCGAATAGAACGGAGATTTTATGGGAGGATTTTTTGGCCATAATCCCTTCTGCCCGCTTTGTTGGAGTGGTTCTTTTCTAAGTGCCTACGATTCCGTTCTCAGCGGCACAAGGATCATATTTTTTCTATTAAGTCACCAAATCCGGCTTGTGAACGGGGCGTACCACACTACCCCTGAGGAATGAACAGTTTGTCAAACCTGGTCGATCCGATTTCGGTTACAACGGCAGTTTTGGAGCGGGACGAGTCTGTCCTCCGGTACTTTCCCCCTTTCTGCGTGCATTACGCTTTCGGATCGTAACTTTTTTTGTTCCTTTTTCCCAGCTCCCCTCCCACCCCCCGACGAAAACATCATCAATCGCATTTTTTTGGTGGCACATTTCATCTTACATCGTTTCCATATTGCTTCTTTGCTATTTGTGTGTGATTTCTTGGGTTGCTTTGTTATTTTCCTATACCTCTTGAATGTTCTCCGCTTTCATTTGTTTGGATTTTTGGGGGATAGCAAGTGTGCTGTCCCTAAGTTATCTTTTGCTTGTTTTGTGTGTGTTCTGTCATACTACCCCTTCCCGTTGGAGCAAAAGTCGATAGAGTCATAGATGTGAGAGTGGAGGGACATTTCGACTTCCCAAATCTCGATATTTCTACACCAGCGCTATAGCTATGTAATCTAGAGTTGAGTTGAGTTAGACTAGACTAGACTAGACTAGACTGGAATTTTTCTCCGTGGTTCGATGTTTTAAGTCATTTTTCTCCTTTTTCATTCCTCTTCGGTGATTTTTAATAGCACTGTGGTGTGTATCGCCTGACGCTACCTTTAACGCTGAAGTCTAGAGAGACCGAATTACAATCTTCCGTATTAAAGATTCGTTTCAAACGATATTTGATGTTTCGTCCATATTGAATTCCGTGCAAGCTAGAATGACTGAAAATCAATTTGATCATTGAACCTGCTAATGCAAAACCTGCAGAGTACTCCATATGTAACATGTACAACCGTATTCCAATCATTTGATGGCATTAGACCTGAGATGGGATAAAGAGGCATCTCAACTATTTTATCCTGCAGCGAAGATTGTTTCGTTTGCCGTGTGTACATGGTCGCTTTGCTTCATGGCATTCAACGATGCCCTATGTTTCCCCATATTTTCTTGTAGTATTGCCATCGAGAGATCATTCTCAGTCAGCGTAGTACCAAAAATAATCGATATGCATTGCTAAATAGGAGCTCCCCCCCCTCTCCCCACCCCCGGGGTCCCCGGGGCATCTTCATAGCTAGCTATATCCCAAGGCTGACGCCTTTATCAACCACTTGGAAATTTTGAGGAGTGAGATGACAGCTTATATACCCTGAGCTTCAAACTAACGGTATTGCAGCAGTCAGTTTTGAAGGAGATAAAAACGGCCTTATAAGGTGTATTCATCGTCACGAAAGGATGCGCCAAGGAGATGGTTGTGGTAAAATATAAATTAGAGGGAAGAGAAGTGCAATTTCCTTCCATTGAAGGCACCGGTCAAGTGAAACTTAGCCGAGTTTGACTTTATATGTCCAACAAATATCTGAAAGATGAAGGTGGCTGTTCTGGCTTTGGACACGGGATTCGATATGGGGATTTCGTAGCTCGTCAAATGTATTTATGAATGGTGGCTGAGGCACTCGCTTGGTTAAAAGTTAAGTCACGATTTTTGGAAGACGGAGAACAAATATTGTTACAGCGTTGAAAATATATTGGACGGGGAAGCGCTCAGAAGAAAGTAGTGGGCCGCTGGGGCGTGTTTTGTTTCGCTGGAGGTTCGTTTTTAGGAGGAGTCGGTTGATGTGTTGTCTTCTCTTCTGTAGCCATTACTTCTGGCGGAGTCGACTGTTGCGGTTCGCGCTCGTCGGATTTAGAGACGCCTCGCCGATGTGTTCTCTTCGACTTGGAATGCCATAATGATTCTTCCTGTTCGATCTCTTTCAACACTAAATTTCAGCAGCCAATTAGTAATGAAGCCCAAGCCTTCCCATCCATATGTCCAGAAAGAAGTATTTACCTTCTTCCCATTCCCTTTCTTTAGCCTCATCGCCAGTCCCCAATAACCTCTTGACATCCACATCTTCACCCCTCTGTAGTCGCTCGATAACTTCCCCCAGTAACCGTATTTTCGCATCTGCGCTCCGTGTATAATTCGCATACTCGTTCCGAAGCATAATCATCCGAATTGCCTGAGAGCCGATAAGAGTAAATATAATTACGAAGAATGTCGCGGGGTTAGGTTCCCTCGATTTTCGCGGTGTTGACTGTGTCCCACGCCAATCTCGGTTTCGAAGGAACTTGGGAATTAATGAAGTCCATACTGAAGGCTCCATGACCCTGGGAATTGAGCGACCCGTTGCATGGCATCGGCGCTGGGAAACGTTCTTGACTGGTTCTTTAAGCTGCGGCCGAATGGACCGGCAAGGGGTGAGGCCAGAGGAATTTGGAAGGCGGTAATGCCTGAGAAATATTGACCGAGAAGACATAGTAAATACTAGGTTGCTCTAGTTCAATTAAAAAAGTACCGCCTCTAGAAACGAATAGTAGAATAATTCGCGCAGAGCAATCAATGTAAAATTGATGGTTGACGTTTAGGAGGAATCGGGCAAGAAGGCGCTAAACCCCATAAAGAAAGCTTGGAGGTCGGGATATTGTTATGTAATCCGGCTGTTGCCCAGCAACCGAGATGTTGAACAACAGCTCGCAGCTCTCGGTCATCACCACTAATAACATACTGTGGAATAATATGGCCTACTTCGATTGACAGCGCCGACATAATTGATTTTTGGATAACAGAGATGGAGGAAACGGCGCTCTCTGTACGCGCTTTGGAAGTGGCCGTGAAACAAGCTGTCAAGTCGACATCTACTTGCACCAGCGAGACCACCTCGCTGCTCCAACGACTCCTCGCTCCGAGCTCCTCAGCAGGCACGCGTTACCACGATGAATATCCTAAAGATGTGAAACAAACTAGACAGACGAAAAGCTCAACATCTCGCAGAGCTACGAAACCAGCCCAGTCAACAACCCGCTCTAGAAACGCTATCTCTCGAACACGTGGAGAAAATAACGAAGGGCTGTCGCAGAGGGAGAAGCTCGTTTTAGCTACCGAAGTATTCAACTCCGCATCTAAGGCACTTTCTGATTATGTCAAATTGTCTTCGACATGTCAGAGCTCTAGACAATCAATCAGAAGCATAGCCGCCACACCGCAGAAGAAGTTGACGCCAAGACGACCATTACAACCAGTCTCGCCGAATTCTATAATATGTTCGCCCGTAAAGACGAAAAATGCGGGAGCCGCTACGCCGAAAAAGGGCTCAACAACTTGCGGAATTGTCGAAGTTGCGAATTGTGCTCGGTTTGCGTTGTCATGTCTTCGAGACTTGAGCTCTCCTGCGGCGGAGGGTGCGCCACAATTCAACAGCCAACTTGAGCAAGGATTCTGCGTTCTGATTGGGAAGCTGCTTGCTATTGGTTTGAACGAGAGCGCTATAACTGAATTGAGGAAATTGAAGAGGAGGATAAATGGCTACCTAGGGAGCGAAAGCGCGGGTGTAAAATCCCGGGTTGTGAAAAGGGCTGGCAATTCCCGCCAGCGCGACGAGCCATCCAAGGAAACTCTTGCAGACCTTATCCAAATTGACAAGATCCCTTCTGATAATCAGCTTATGAATCTGGTTATTTCCTTTCAAACCCATTCTCTGAAAGCCATTGCGGCTGAGAAGAAGCCACCCATCGTGAGCAAGCTACATGATCTCCTTCTACTATCGAATCCAACTAGCCCTGCTAGTATAATACTCGCGGCCTGGAAAAAAGGCATTCTTTCAAACGAGAAAGCCGCTCAACAGTTACAGTCACTCTCGTATACTATGATTTCTCTCGCGTCATCTGCTCAGAGCGCCGAAGACAGTAACTGTTCATCAGCAGAACCTCGTGGAAAAGGCACAACGACGGTAATCCTTCAAATACTGTCGCTTGAGATACGGTGTACCTGGTGGAAAATTGGAGGTCATAGGTGTGATATGGAAAAGGAGCTATGGTACCCCTTGGCCCGCTATCTCGCTTCTTTTGCCAGAAGGTGCTCGGCCATCACGAAGAGTGATTTTGAGATAGTGAAGGAAGCTTTTCTCCGCCTGGAATCAACTGTCACGACAAGTGGATACGCTTTTATTCCTCCTGCCGGTGCAATTGGTTCTGTTTCGACTGTCATGAAAGTCCTTGGTCAACTAGCACAAAGTGCCGATTGTAAAGCCGACGCGCTCAAGTTTTACAACGACTGTATCTCTCATCTCACGCCAGACCAGCCACTTCTCTTGGGAATTTGCAACTGTAAAGTTGCTCTGATCCGACTGGAGACGTTACGAAATTCGAAAATAGGCCGTGCATCGAAGACTGTTTCTGCGGTATCAGAAGCAGTGAAATGCTTAGCATCCCCTCTGAGGGGAAATCAGTCCGATCTCGAGGAGCTGGTCATAGAATCAGCCAAGCTCAAGAAGGCAGCAATGTCTTTTCTTAACGCACTTGGTGACCGCCCACTTGACGATAAGGATGGAGACTTAGGCCATGGACAGTTAGGGCTATATATTATCAATTATCTAAACAGCTTCGTTGGATTTCTGACTCGCTACCTTGGACAAGCGTTACCTACCCGCCCCGAAGCTAGCGATGGCGCCAATTCCCTGTTCCAACAGCGAATGCTGAAAAGCAAGAACATCATACTCGCAGCCGTCGATTCCGTTGTTGCAGTTGGGAAGATATCAGTTGTTGCAAAACGGCCGTCCTGGACAGATATCCAACCACTTCTGTCCGATTCCCTTATTCTGCTTAAATATCTACACTCCATGGAGACAATTGAACATGAAGTAGATGCGACAAATTCTACGTCAGCTAGTTTTATAAAGTTATCGAACCTCCATTGGTCCCGCTATGTGAAGCAGAAAGAAGCTGGAGCATGCCCTTCTGATCTCATCGCCCTATTGGAACGCTCAACAAGCCTACTACAGACATGCCCTCCGGAAAACCCCGCTGGGTTTGCAGCCATTAAATATGAGCGGCTAGCAACCTTATACTCTGAAATTTCCCAAACTAAAAAATCGAAAAGAGCCTACCAGTCCGCTATTCAGGTACATATAAACAGCGGTGCTTTGAAATGTGCGAGTGAGGATGCCGCAACCAAACCTACACCTCGAATCTTCAAGGAGCCATCATTCACCTTGGGCCGAGTTCTGTCTAGCTATGCTCGATTTTGCTGGAAGCATAACTGTGATTTTGGTGAAGCTGTTTTCGATGACGCGAATCTGCGGCCCGAGGAGAGGGGTATTTTGTTGGAAGGTCAACTCACGGCTTTGCTTGATATTCCCGCCGATAATAAATCAGATGGAAGAGTATCACCGTTGTCATTCCTGGTCTCGGGTCTGCTCGCTCAATACACGCGAGGTACCTATCCTATACGCCGATTACGAATCATCCTTCAAACCATCCGCCTCTTATTACAGGATCCCAATCATTTCGGGCCCGATTTCCTTGAAATAATACTAGCGGACGCGAATTTGTTTCTGAATGATGATTTTGATGTTAGCAAAGACGCTGGCCTCTCAATGTTCAAAGAAAACATGTTAACCTCTCTCCGTCTAACTCTGGGACTCTGGAAAGGTGACTTGCCTACCAAAAGTTTGCGAAAGGCCATTGATTTTTGGGCTTCAATTACACAAAGTTGTCCAACATGGGCATCTTTGCTTGATAAAATTGATGACCCAGAGTTATTGATTTCACAACTGAAGATTTTTGTCAGTTATTTTGAAGTCCGCGGACTTTGGGACCTTAGGATATCCGCTCTTTCAACTCTTCGCCACGTTTTGAGTATTCAAGAAACAAAAAACGTCTCGGAGATTATAATGTGTCTGTCCCGTATTGGTCTTCAATATACCCGTCTTGGGTACCTTGAAAAAGCAGAATCTGTATTTAGCTGTGGGCAAGCTTTCCTGCAAAACACTGAGGTCTCGGCCCTGACATTAATTTCCTGGAATATTGGGCTCGCCGAATATCTTGCGGAGATAGGAGATTTTGATAAAGCGTGAGTTTATCCTTTGACTTTTATCTAACCATATTTTCTCGTCTGAGACTCACACTATCCCAACTAGGACCGAGGTTTTGTCTGGTACCAAGGCAGGTTTTGAAGAGAATACCACCGTTGCTTTGAAATCGAGCTTTCAGGTGCGGTTGAACTGGGAAAGGCTGGTAGCAGAAGCCGCTTACGTCTATTCTCGAATATACTTTGAACTTGGATCAGTTGACCGTGCTATTTATTTTGCCAAATGCGCAGTCAAATTAAACAACAGAATATGGGCGAAGTTAGATAGACTATTCGAGATGAAACGACACAAAACATCATCCGATAGCTCCGATTCAGACATTGACGCCCTTTCGAGCAAGGTTGAGGCGGTTAGCCTATCTTCAGATAGCAGCTGCACAGGAAATGACTATCAAGAAGGATCTTTGTATTGGCCTCATTTCACCTCACATTACGTTGGACTTGTTAATCTATCCAAGCTTTCCGCGCACAATGGCCTTTTTCAGGATTGCGTTTATTATGCTGAACAGGCCCTAAAAATGTGTAAGGCTATTGGTGCCACATCCCCGACTTCCTTCATTCAGGCTGAGTTGGGTAATGCCTGGCTTCGTGGCGGCCACATCGAGAAAGCTCAGGATTTGTTGGGAGCTTCGTTAGCCGCATCAGGCGAGCTAAATCAAAGCCTGGAGATGGTCTCGCGTCATATAGTCTCCGCCGTGCTTCATCGACAGCAGGGAAACCAAGAAGAGAGAAGCCGCTCTCTTGATGTAGCTCATCAGACGCTTTTGGAGATTTCGAGCCGTGATATGAAGGAAGCGACTAGTGATGAAATAATGGAGCCCACCATTGAAGCGAAGATGAGCGAGTTGACTATCAAACCCAAGTCTCAGAGTCGAAAAGCCCGTGTCACCCGGCAGTCCAGGGCGAGACGCGCGAAGGTATCTGAAAACCCGCCTTCAAACTCCAGAACCCCGGCAACTCCAGTGGTCGAAGCATCGTCATTTTCACACACGCTCTCACAACTCCACTTTGATTTGCTTCACCAGCAGATTATAGATCTAGTGTCAACTCAAGACTTCGCTGGAGCTTCTGCTCTCCTGGAACAAGCCGAGCAACTTCCCAAATCCAAGTCTCAAGAGATGTTCCATTTTATCTCTAGGGCGCAATATTTGTTATCCAATTGGGTCCAAAGACTCAGCACCCATTCAGTGTACTGTGTTCTACCTGAATCTACAATTTCGCTCCCGTCAATATATCTGGCGGCCGAGCTCGCCGAAGAAAAGCCCTCTTCTGCAAATACTCGCGGCACTAGAAGGTTACCTCAGTCAAAGCGGTCAAAAGCAGCGGCAGTAACTGCAAAAGGTTGTACTCGGACTGGCGTCGCAGAGTTTGCTGATATGGAATCGGCGCTCAATCACTTGCTTCCCGTTATATCTTCTTCTGTTCCAATATACGGTTCAACCAGTGACAACCACGGCGTTTCTTTCCTTTCTACTCAACTAGGGATGATATCCCATGCGACATCCGCAAAATTAGAAGGATGTTCAGATCCCCTCCGATCAGCGATTACAATAGGTATGTATTTACATTACACTAGAGAACACAAGCGATCCCAAGTTAACGAACTGTAGAAAACGGGAGAAATCTGGCATTCTCGAGGGAGTCCTCTTCGATCGCGATTGATAAAGAGTTGTGCGGCCCAGTTGAGCCGCTGAAATGGCCAAGTGCTGACACTGATAAAACAAGCCATCAACTTGAATGCACTGAACTTATGCAAAATCAGATCGACATTTTGCCTGACACTTGGAACGTTCTTTCTATGACTCTTAGCGACGATCGTAATGAGTTCATAATCTCCAAAATGCGCGCTGGAAAACCACCATTCCTGCTCCGCCTACCGATGAAGCGAGGTAACTCAGAGGACATGGACGAGGAGGAATTCGACTTTGACGAGGGAAAAGCGGAGCTCCTGGAAATTATCCAGTTGGCAAATGAGAGTGCTCACGATGCGAAGGCTCGCGTTGACAAAGATTCGAAAAAGGAATGGTGGGCGAACCGTGAAACGTTGGATAATCGACTGAAGGACCTTCTCAGCAATATAGAAGCCGTTTGGTTCGGAGGTTTCCGTGGCATATTTTGTCCAAATACCCCGAATAGGTCACTTTTTGCTCGCTTCATCGACTCATTCGAAAATATTCTCGACAAACATCTCCCTTCGAGACAACGGGGAAGGAGTCGAGTATCCAAGGTCGATTTTCACTGGGATGTTATGGAACTGTTCGTCAACATTGGAACTGTCGATGAAGGTTCCGACCCCGAGGACCTGGTTACCGATCTTTTGTATTTCGTCGTTGACATACTCCAATTTCAAGGCGAAAGGAATGCGTATGACGAAATTGACTTCGATATGATGGTTATTGAGACTCTTGATGCGATACGCCACTACAGAGAGCTAGAGGAAAGAGCGCGCACGTCTGTTCCATCAAGCCACACAATACTCATTCTTGATAAAGAGCTTCACTCGTTCCCATGGGAGTCGCTCGAATGCCTAAGGGGGTCCTCTGTTTCTCGGATGCCATCTTTACAGCATTTGAAGGAAACTCTGTCGAGACTCCAAGCCAGCGAAGACATTACAGGGACACCTGACGGACTTCACATCGATCGAAAAATGGGATCATATATACTTAACCCTGGAGGAGATTTGAAGTCGACGCAGACTACGTTTGAAAGTTCGCTGTTGAACTTGGAAGGGTGGAGCGGTATCGCCAACAGAGAGCCAAGTGAGGATGAATTCAAGCAATATCTGGAAAGTAAAGATTTACTGCTCTACTTTGGTCATGGAAGCGGAGCCCAGTATATCCGTGGCAGAACGATCAAGCGTTTGGATCGGTGTGCGGTCACATTCCTCATGGGGTGCAGCAGTGGGTCACTGACTGAAGCGGGCGAATTTGAGCCATACGGGACACCGATCAATTATATGCATGCCGGGGCTCCGGCACTAGTGGCTACGCTCTGGGATGTTACTGATAAGGACATTGACCGTTTCGCGCAATCTACATTCGAGCAATGGGGCCTAATGAAACAGAAGCCCGTTGAGACGAAACAGTCGGGAAAGCCCGGAAGATCAAAGGCTATGAAAGCCCATCAGACGAGCGCAGTTCTACATGGAGATGGCTCAGTAGGACTTGATACCGCAGTTGCGAACTCACGGAATGCTTGCCTTTTGCGATATCTGAATGGCGCAGCGCCAGTGGTGTACGGAGTTCCCGTCTTTTTGAAGTGAAGTGCGTGATGTTTGTTCATAGCATTCTTGCTTCTCGCCCTTTTTTCACTTTTTGACCTTTCTACTTTGTCTATTTACTCGTTTATTTACTGCAAGGCTTATTGATAGACACCTACCGCGAGTTGGTTATGGATCGGAGCACAGGGACTGATTTGGCGTATTGGATGGGGATAGACTATTCTTTTTGGTACTATTTTGCCATTCATCTATTACAGCTACACGAATATTAGAATTGTATAGATATCAATTCTTGTTTATTTCTGAATATGAGAATTCTGCTTCCTTCAAATTAATACTACCGAGAGTCAGATTGAGGGAATGGACGTGTTTCGATGTTTATCGGTTTCTTGCCCGATGAGGGGAAGCCCAGGCCAACGGTGGGGAACGTCTCCCCTCTTCCCCTCATCATGACATATAAGATAATAAATTATATTAATCATAATAATAACTTCCTGTTTCCCAACAACGTCAATTCATCGATACTGCAACTTCAACTGTGCCACTCTGCCCTAACCGCCTACCTGCCTTGGCCAAAATGTCCATCACAACCAAAGCAACCATCGCCTCCTTTGGTGGGAAGCTCCTCAAGCTCGCCCACAATGCCACCACCACCAACTGCGAGATGGCTTTCAACCTCTACCTACCCCCGCAAGCCATACAAAACTCCGCACAGAAAGTGCCCGTTCTGATATACCTTTCTGGCCTCACCTGCACAGCAGACAACTGCTCCGAGAAGGGCTTCTTCCAGCACGGTGCTAGCAAGAAAGGGATTGCCATCCTCTACCCTGACACGAGTCCCCGTGAGTTTTCATACTTACTTCCGTGCTCTAATATACCTGCAATATACCTTCTCTGCGTATAATAAAAGAAAAAATAAAACTAATCTACCCATTAATTACAGGAGGTCTAAACATCAAAGGCGAGAACGATTCATGGGATTTCGGCACCGGCGCCGGTTTCTACGTTAATGCCACAAAGGCTCCTTATGATAAGGGATATAACATGTATAGCTACGTCACGGAGGAACTCCCAAAGACGGTATTCGCTGCTTTTGGGCAATTGGACTCGTCGCGCGTCAGCATCACGGGCCATAGCATGGGAGGACATGGCGCATTGACTTTGGTGGGCTTACATTGCGTTTTCCCCCTCCCCCAATCTCTCTACGTCAAATAAGAACTGACGTGGTGAAATTGTTCTCTCCCCATGATTTCAGTTTCTGAAAAATCCCGGAAAATACAAGTCGGTCTCTGCTTTTGCACCTATCTCCAACCCCATCAATTGCCCTTGGGGCCAGAAGGCATTCACAGGGTACTTTGGTGATGATTCACAGAAGTGGAAGGAGCATGATGCCACGGAACTTGTTAAGCAGTGGAAAGGCCCGCTTGACGTGCTGATTGATGTGGTATGTGCACCATCCCGTTGTCTCTTAAGATTAAGTTCAATTGCTTTACTGCTTCTGGAGCATTTTATTGATATACATAACTCTATATGTAGGGCACGGGCGACAACTTCTATAAACAGGGCCAATTGCTCCCAGAGAACTTTGCACAGGCAGCCAAGGAGGCTGGCGTGGAGGGTGTAAATATCCGCTATCAGGCAGACTACGACCACAGCTACTACACCATGGCTTCATTCTCGGATGATCATATTGAGCATGCGGCGAAATATCTGTTCACGTAGTGCGTTTAATAATCATGTTTCTTAGGGCTAGCGGATATCTTGTTCCAAGCTAGAGAAATTGCTAACTTCTGTAGAAGTGATAGTAAGCGCGTGCAGGAGAAATTATAATCAGGCAGGGCGATCCTACTGAAGTTATTATTTCAGACAGATAATGTGTACTCGGGAAACGTTCCAAGTTTATGAAGCTGTCATCATCACAATTCCCCAGTAATTTCATTGCCTAGTACTTTCGAAGTTCGGGTGGGCCAGCACCCCACGGCCAATCGGGCTGGCAAGACGCAAGACCCTTGAACGGCTCGCGGATCCTTTTGCCTTTGAAACTCCAAAATCCGTCATTTCCCACGACAGTAGTTCCGTCCTTAATATATCCATACACCCTAGCATACCAGTCAAGGAACGCCAGACCATTGTCATCTAGCCGCTGATGCCGCGAGTGATATGACTGCGCCATCCATGCCGAATCCGTCGGCGAGCGCAGCAAGCCTACGTACCGATCAACAGCCACAGAAAGGTTATTATAACGACTATAGCCAATTCTTATAGTCGTCGCGCAGCGCTTGCAAGTGTACGGCCGCGGCCGGAGGTAGAGTTGGACAATTTCCGGATCTCCCAGCCGAAGATGTGGGCACAGTGGGAGATTCACAGTGCGGGTGTGGCTTTTAAAATTACGAAACGATGTCATATCCCTCCGGAAGGCCAGGGGTATAGAGTACGAGATTTGCCTGGATTCCCAGACAAGCTCGGAACAGTTCTTAAAGCAGTAATCGTTTTTGCCGTCTCGGATTTTCAACGAGCCTTCAGTGTCGCCGCGTTTTGTGTCTGGGTTTGGGTGGATGATGAGGTGTCTTAGCCTAGCAAGGCTCATTTCAGTCCATACACCGAACCAGATGTATCTTTTGGCCAGTGTACAGGAACGGGAGGTTTCTTCCGTGGGGTGACAGTCTTGCTTTGACTTCAGATCAACCATCTTAGCAAATTCCTCGGGTGGGAAGGCTTGTTTCTCATGTGCCTTCAAGCATCCCCAGCAGCAGTACTTGCTGGGAGATCCCTTTCGAAGCAGGCCATCGTACTCGAGCATTCTCAGAACGTAGAATCGCGCCGTCATCTTTTTCAGATCCTCGCCGACTGATAACGTCATCTGCTGCCATATCCTGGCGAAAGCCCCTGTCCCATTTCTGCCATGCCAGAAACGCCGGCAGCTTAGCATCAGTGTGATGGCTTCGGCATGCGTCAGGTGCTGACAGATTACGCATAGCAGATCTGCGGGGAGCATGTATAGGGATTCTGCAGGTTGCGCCAAGTTGTGATGCAGGGCTGCATTTGCTCTTAACGACGTAACCCGAGCTGCGGATGCCTCGAGCTCAGGCGAACCGCCGTCTTGATCGTCGCGGGGTTTGCGCGGTTGCTTGAAACGATGCTTGAACAACCACCGAGCCATCGAATATTAAAAAGACTTTTTTTTATTATCTATGCACGCTTGTGTTTAAGGATTAGATTGACGTCGTGAAAACTTCGAGAATGTGAGTACTATTCAGATTGATGGGACAGATGACGGCATGCTACGGCACAATCGGAAGTGACATACTAGTACCAAAGATATACCATAATCTTCAAATACAATAATACAAAAATTTCTATATCTTTTTATATTCATTCTCATCATCACAGCTCATGACTAGCTAAAATCCTAACTACAGCAACATTTACCAAAAGCAAATATGTATTCAACAAAGGTCCTCGCTCCGCTCCGCTATTCCGCTCCAGGCCTTTCACACTGATATCCTCACACCCCATCAGGATCAAAGTAAATCGTCCAACCACCCAACCACCATTTCCCTTTCCTAGCTATTTCCCAATAATCCATAGATATATCGGCCAATAACGCAACCATCCACCGCCCCATACCCCCAACTTCCAAATCGCTTCGGTCCAATGCAAAGCAAAAGAACATATTTCCACCCGTTTTAGCACTTCATGACGAGGCATAAACTGATCGTACCATAAACAAAAGGAGATGGCATCGAAGATAAGATAGAGATGACACGGTTTGTTTTGGGTGAAAAAAAAAGGCACACATCATATGGGACAACGCCTAGAATGCACATGCATTTGTAACCGCCGTGTCTCGGGAAAGGAAGAAAAAGAGAATAGAATGTATAGAGGATTGAGGATAGAATGGGAGAGTATGAAATGAGTAGATGACGTGAAAGATGAAAAAGGGGAGGAGTCCCAGGGATTTTCGATAAATTGGCATTGACCTACAAAGTGGAATAGTTCGGATGATGACCGGACGAGCGCAGAGTCTAGAGTCGAGGTATATAGACAAAAGGAAGATTTGTATAGATAGATGGCAGTCAACAAGAAAAGAAGACAGCTCCGTGGTATCATGCGCTTAACCGCTGAATAAATGACTAGAAATCAACAATTTCAAGTTAGATGAGTGCACCTTATATAGTATACGCTTTTGTTCGAGGAATTGCAATAAACGTACCTGGAAAAATTGCCGGAATCCCTTCAAATCAAGCTGCTCCAGCGACCCAACATACTCGTTTATGAGGTCTCCTCCCATTCCCAAACCCGGTAGCTCTCTGTTCCTAAGCCATTCAATATACTCTTGCCCCGTCTTTAAATATATGATCTTTTGCAGGGACGCAGCCTCGCCAAGAACTTGTTTTGCCTGTGCATCTTTTGGATTGAAGGTGGGTGTCATGGGGAGTGACCAGCAGAGGGGAGAGAAACGGGAGATCATGAACTGGGCGAAACCTGGGAGGGCAGATTCGGTGGTATTTTCGCCGTTGGCGGGTTGGGTAATGTCTGGTCCGCCCCATAAGCTTGACATGCGGGCAAGGACTAAGAAAGCCATCTTAGCGGTTGGGAAATCATCAACGTCTCTTGCGAAATGTTCAATGGTGGTTATGACAGTTTCGAAGATCGGTTGGTTCGCTTTTTTTTAAGGTTAGTATTCATTGGTCAAGTGCGCTGAGGCAGGTGGGAGATCTTACTGCTACTAATGATGACCGTTCCAAGATTGTTATTCAAAATCATGAGCAAGAAGTTGAGATACTCCCGTTTCAGTTCCGCGAGTTGTATCTCGTCATCGGTACCGGTCGTCGGGTCGGCGATCCCTGAAAATACCCGCTGGAGGAAGGGCGTCAATAGAGTGTCGAGAATGCCGTAAATCTCAGATTTGAAACCAAAAATGATTTGGTCCAATAACCGCAGGAATAGTGCCATCTCGTCTTTGGAAGACGTCTCCGTCATCAATCCATCAATCCACCGCGGCAGCTGAGGCAAATTCTGAGAACCACGGACGCCGACAAGTCTAGAGAATGCGAACCTGGCTGCGGTCCTGACATTGAATGATGACTTGAGCGACTCCAAGGCCACTAAAGTAGCCTCAGAAACTTGCCCAAAAGCATCGGAGATTTCTGGTGCTGGGGGGGTTGTAGGGGTCGTCGTCCCTGGCGTCCAGTCAGAAAATCCGCGAGCTAATGTTCCCAGCGCCATTATATCATGGTGAATTTGCAAGATAGACCGTTCGTCGTTTGACTTTGCTGCCCCCAAATGTCTTTCCATATCCATGAAGATAGGGTTCATCACAGATTGGGCAAAGATAACTTGTTGATCGATGGGCACTGCTGTAGTAGAGCAAATACAGCCGATGGACTCGAAGAGATACAACTGACTATTAAAGACAGCATCTGCGGATCCTTCATGGTCCTCAGATGACATGTCATCCCCATCAGACCCTTCTTGAGGCACTTCCGCTTGAATAACAAGAAGGTCACCGAGGGCTTTGATGACGGTTTCCGCAACATTACCAATACGATTTCGGAGGTGCTTAACGAGTCGGTGGAAAAGATACCAGGACCTTGTTCTCACTTTCTTGACGGGGTGATGAACTAATTGTAGGAAGCTTCCTAGGACACCGGGAATAAGATGTACATGATGATCAAAAAAGGAGCTATACCGCACACAGATTTCCATATACTGGAGCTGAGTTGCCGGATGGGTGAACGATCTGATGTCTGTGGGACGTAAGTTAGCAACCAAGCAACCAAAAAAAAAAAGGCTCATCATTCAAACTCACCAGTTTCAACCATTCGCAGCATCATCTCAACTAGTCTCTCCGCAGCAGCATTATTCAGTTTATTCTTCACATACAATCCACCCGCCTTCACAGCAAGATCCCCAAAAAGGAACATCTCATGCAATGCAAGATCAAGATCTCTCCAATCAACTTGCGAGCCAGATTGTCTAACGTTTTCAAAAGTTGTCCCGACTACTTCACTAACAACATCCATATAAAGCTGCTCATTTGAGGAAGCAACAATTTGCTGGAGCGTGTTCAACCGTTTTCGGAGCTCCTGGAACTCCGCTTCATCAGTTTGTTCATCCTCATCGCCCCAAGAGGAGGTTTCATCATATCTCATTTTGGCGATGATAGCTTTCAGAATTGGCATCAACATGGGAGCCTGTTGAGGGGCAAGAGCTGGATTCTTCTTGGAAGTTTTGCGAAAGTAGGATAGCAAGTCGTTCATGGAGGGGATAACAGTAGAACATATCTCGTCGTACTCGTCAGCGAAATATCGGAGGATATGTGGAAGGAAAGCTTGTAGGAGCGTTTCTGCCTTTTCTTTGGTAGAGGGATCGGCAGCTTCATGGTCTAGAGCCTTGACAATGTCAGTTGTCGTGATGTTCACCAACTTGGCCACGGTCTCCGCGAGATCGGTGTCGTATTTGGAGGTAAAGCGGTGGTCGTGTAGCGGCGGGCTTGAAGTAAGCTGAGCCACTATATTCTCTAGGCTAAGGAATATTATCATGTCCACCTTATCCGACGGCTTCATCTTCTTGCCCACAATCTCGGTGAACACATCGATTGCCGCATCCCTGACCTTCTCCCCTCCCTCGCGGAGATTAACGTCTTTGGCTCTGGCGAGTTGCTGGAAAAGTAGATCAAGCATAGATTGGTTCACAACAAGCGAGATATCAATCCAGCTGACCCAACTACCAATGGCTTTTAAACATATTTCCGCAATTTGATCGCTTTCGTTTTGCCATTGTGAGAGAATCTCCTGCCACGAACTAACGAGTTTCTGCACGTCCCTCTGGCGGATGAGATCCTTGAGCATGTTGGCCTTGTCCTGCTCTGCCCGCGACCTCGAAACCAGCACATCTCCGATCTCATCATGGATCGAGTTGATAACCCTAAGATAGAAAATTATTCCCAGAGAGTTATCCTTGGACGAGCTCTGGGGGCTCTTGTAGGTCAATTGAAGCAGGTCGTCGAAAAAGGTCTCCCATCCGTTCGCATACAGCGCAGAGAAGAGATATGTCAGGGTCTGGGCCACCTTATTCTGGATAGCGGCGGGGTCCATCTGGGCGGGAGAATCTTGCCCGTACATCTGGCGGAGGTAATCCATCAGGCTGTCCTTGATATACCCAAGTCCCTGCAGGTCCACCAACCCAGTCTGAGTGGCGCTGTTGACGATTTCCAGAGCGACATGGCGCACAACTTCGGAGTGTCGGGGTAATTTGGTGAAGATGGGCAGGCACACGTGCCATCCGGAAGGATCTGTTCGGAGCTGGTTGAGGTATTCAAAAGCCTGTACCTGGATCGCTTGGTCGGAGGAAGGGTTCCAGGCAATTTCAATAGCGTTCGCTACCTGATTGTCAAAGAGGTGTTAGAGCTGTTGTGTGTTATGGTAGAGAGAGTGATCGAGGGGTAAGCGGGTGATAAGACAGGCGTGCGGATGACGCTAAAAATTGTATAAATACCTGGTCCTCCATCTTTCAACGACCTAGGTTGTCCAGCCCACTCTGCTCAAAAGATACGGCCACAGGTCCCAGCAACTATTGATAATCTACCTGCCAGAAGGTATGCTGCTTTACGTAGGAGGATTCAGATTGCGCGGGGAGCGGTGTTGTGGAGTGTCATATCACAGTGCTCAAGCCATGGCTAGGCTTTCCGGAAGGCGGGCAACGAATGAAGGGCTCTGCAAACCAAAATAGGCGGCGGGTTAGCGGGGATTGCGGGACCGGATTGAACTACTGCAATTGCGAAAGCACTTACAGGACAAATCGCGGTCTATATGCAGGAGAGTCGAGGGAGTCGTCAGGAGGATATGGCAAATACAGACAGGCAGCGGGGGGAGGTGGGCAGAGTTGAGTTGAGAGTTGAGAGTTGAGAGTTGAGAGTTGAGAGTGGGATGGATGAAATGAAATGACACACTACGCACTTCTTCCTCTCTGTCTTTTTTTCCTCGCCCAACCAGGGCCGCCACAGCGACCCAACACCGCAATTTATTTTTACGTCTATGGCTCACTCAACCAGCATTCCATTCCCTCTGCAAATATGGAAATCATCTATGCAGACAGATTCATACCGTGAATACTGCACCAAATCAGATGGATTCGCTCCAAGATACCGCTGAAAATATTCATTCAAAACAACTACTAACTGAACACTTGCCAGAAAAAAAAAGCAAAAGCTTCAAATAGCCTGCTTTATTGCTCCGTCATGCTTCTTGCTATGTTCATGTATCTGTACATTCATTTACATATGTACACGAGCATATTTGGCAACTTCCCCGGTTTTGCTACTACATTATATCAATTATAGTCAAGGCTGACAGACCATACATAGTATCACTGGAGATCGCTATATTTCATATATATATGACATGGATATCTGCCTAGCTAAGGCTTCTATACCTGCTCAACAAGGTAACGCTACTCGAATGTGTATCTATCTGTGAGAAATTAGGGCGAAGGCCAGTTCCCCGGGGAATTATCCTTCTCCTAACTTTTCTTCTCGTGTAAAAAATGGCATTTTGGCAGCAGAGTTCGTCTCTAATCCTCATTCTGTCGTCATGAAATGAAAAGGCCATATTGGAAACTAGGGACATGACTGTTATCCATTATCCTCTCTTGCTGATGGGATATATAACTAGACATTTCCCCTAGGTGAAAAATGCCAACGAGCAAAATTCCTTGTCTCCAAGACCATCAGTCCTGAAGTCATTATAGTCAGGGCATTTCCTTTGGACCACTTCATTACTGGCTTTCACAAAATGGTATTTATCTATCTAGGCTCGAGCGATGAGCCTCTCAACCGAAGCTATCATCGCCCTCGTCACCCTCTTCTGTACTGCCCCTTCAACTGGGCTCGTCATTTGGGTGTACATTCGTCGAGAGAAAGGAGTTGTTGCTGTATACCCTGGTGTCTACTTCCCGTCCTTTCTGTTCTCCCAACCCCTCTCCTGCTGTTGCGAAGCGGTCATTTTAGACTACCAGACCTACTAACTATGTGCGAGTGACAGATGAAAAAAGGACCTTTGATGGAACAATATTAGAGTATGCGAGAAGCCGCGTTCTATATACGCGCACGTATGTTAGCTTCGAGCAAGTTCTTTCTTACGTCGGCGGCATGGAGCACTAGGAAAGTCCGAATATTCCATCAAGACAAAACGGGGATGGTTCTTTCAGCATTGGAGAGCGTTCCCTTGTTTGATCGAGTGAAGATCATGATATATGGCTGGGCTAGATTTCTTTTTGGATACTTTCTACTCTGCGTGAGCACGTATAGTTAGAGGGAAACTGGAAGTCCTGGCGTTGTGTGTTAGAAGTTTGCTTTGTATAGATCCCCCCTTTTATCTATCAATTCGGGGTCATCTTTTTCCTGACGGTAATAATAGTATGGCAGCTGTTTTCTTTGATATTCAAAATATGTAGGTGCTTATGTACCTAGAGCAAACAAACGTCCCAAGGTCTTGTTAATAGTTCTCATTGTTAGGCATTTGAGCTCAGCTCGCCCATGTGAATATACCCTTAAACCCAAGGCTACTCCTGGTTTCTTTTCAGAAAATAATAAAGAGCAAACATCTGTGGTTTGGCTAGCAGGCGATAAACCAATGGCTAGATGTAATTCTAGGGTTAAGTCTTTGGCCCGATCTGGCAAATGCCTCCTGTTACTTACCTGAGATCTGCACTGAAAACAGCATAATAAATGAATCAGGGCAAGAGAAATCCGCTATGGTTAATGTATACCTAGGTGAGTAGCTATGATAAACAGTCATCACTGCATACATACTCCGCACATGCAATCGCTATCATCACAAGGAGAGAAAACAGAAAACTCCAGTCATATCATCCTTCGCGCTCCCGATCCCCTAGCATAAAGAGGAAAAAAAGAAAAAAAAAATGAAGAGGGGACCAATTTTCCAGACGACATTAAACTCCAAACGAAAATAAGCGAAAGAAGCTGAAAACAAGGGATCAAAACATATCAAGCCCCATCCCCATTCGCCCCATTCATCCCATTCTTCCTCCCATTCCTCCCCTCCTCCTTCTCCAATATCTGCCTCTCCATCATCTCAAACCCTTCCACCGCCTGCCCAAACCTCTCAAACACACCGGGCCGATACCCCTCATCAATCTTCTCCACAAACTCCTCTTCCTTCCATCTACCCCCAATCAACTCCTCAAACGTTTGCCCATCCTCCCTCTCCAGCGCCCACACAGCCTTATACGCCGCGCCCAGCGCACACGCATTCTCGCCAACATCCAACTTGTACACCCCCTCCACACCCCCGAGCACCTCCCCGGCCACCTTCGCAATGGCCTTGTTGCGCGACCCGCCGCCGACAAGGTAGACACGGCGGGGTTGCGCCGGCACGCCCTTGGCGGGGCTATGGACGAGTCCGCTGGAACGCAGACGCAGCGAGAGCATCTGGCTCTCGACGATGGCGCGGGCGTCGTCGATGGGTCTGTCCCAGCCGTCCGTGGTCTCTTTGAGCGTCTTCTTGCGCGGGTCGTAGTTGTAGTGCCACTCGCCGCTGCGCAGATTTGGCACGATCTCTGGGCGGGGGAAGTAGAGGCCCATTTTCATTTGGTCAATGTCGGTCTTTTGGCCCGCGGGGGGCGTGGTGAGGAGGGCGTTGTCAAAGTTGCTCCAGGGGCTTGATGTTGTGCTGGCTTTTCCGAGCTTGTTGTTGATGGCGTTGCGGACGTGTTCGCGGGCCAGGCCGCCGTTCTTGTAGCAGAGCATGAACATGTAGAGGCCTGGGGTGGTGGGGTGGTTGAAGAAGTGCGTTGAGGGGTCTGGTCGGTATTCCGGCGTGGACATGAGGAAGGTGGTTGAGGTGCCTAGTGATACCATTGCGTCGCCGGGTCGGAGGGGCAAGGCGAGGATGGTGGCTGGGTTATCGCCCGTTGAAGGGATGACGATGCAGCTGGGGTTGAAGGAGTAGCGCTCGACGAAGTAGTGGTTGATTTTGCCTAGGTGGATTCCGCCATCGTCGGGCACGTCGCCCAGCTTGCTTTTCAGGTCGGGGACTCCATACGGTCCGGCACATAGCGCGAGCAGCCGTTCGTTCCACCCGCCCTTCTCCATGTCCCAGAGGTTCATCCCGCAGACGTCTGAGATGTCAAAGGGGGCAATCTTGCCCAGGAATAGGGAGGCCAGGAATGAAGAGACGAGCGATATCCTCGCCGTCTTCTTATATGCATCTGGATACTTTCGTTGAAACCGCAGTATTTGCGGGCCAGTAAACCTCTAAACGTCCCACCCAGTTAGCATCCCATCTTCAATTGCAACAGATGAAAAGAAGTTTAAAACCTACATGATGCGCCTTACTCCCCGTCACCCCCGCCAACGCCCCCTTCCCCCCGAGTGCGTCATCAAACTCATCACACTCCCGCTGCGTACTCGCATCCTGCCAATTCGGACTATGCGGATGCGACAGCGCGCCCGTAACCTGCTCCTCCAATTCCTTCCCGGAATCCAACCCGCCCAACACCCCCTCCGCCCCTTGCCCCCAATACACGCTCCCATGCTGCTGCCCGGCCCCACACACACCCCTAACCCGTCTAAAATCCAGCCCCTGCTCCTTCAAATCTCCCAGCACCTTATCCAGCGCCTGCAGCCACATGGCAACTGGTGCAAACACCTCATGCTCCGCCTCGTTGGTCTGCACGCCATTTTTGATCTCGAAGCCGCGCGAGTCGGCGTCAAAGTCGAATTTGGCGAGATGGACCGCTTTGAGGGTTGGTGTTATTACGAGGGCTTTGAGTTGTTGGGTGGAGAGGTCGAAGCCGATGTAGAGGGGGCCGGCGTCAGTGTCGGCTGCGCCGACGGCTTGGCTGGGGCGTTGGGAAGAGGGCATGGTTTTCGTCGTTTTTATTTGCTCCGGGTTTATTTTTTTGTTTTCGGTGCTGGTTGGATGAATCTGTTGTTCTAGTTGTTGATTCCTTGCGAGTTTTCCTTGTTCGCGTACCCCACTTGTAGGGTTGTTGTGATGCTGGTGGTGCTAGGTAAATTTGCTGGTTGGGAATCGCGGGTTCATGGGGAGCTTCTTTTAAGTAAGCGGTAAGAACATTAAGACGGCAAAGATGAAGGATTGATGAGAAGGCTGATCAATTGAGAGAGGAAAGCGGGTTTATAAGATTAGTAGTAGTTTTCCGTTAAGAAAAAGAAATGAGGAAATATGGATCTGTGAAGGCCGGAATATTTCCCAAATATGCTGAATGCAAAGTGATAGTGATAGAATAATGGTTCACTGGGTTAAAATAAGAAGCTTCTTCTTTTTTCTTTTTGTTTTCTGCAGGACTGATGAGTTGGTTTTTTTATGGGTTCCGCTATTTCAGCTAGAATATGAGGCTAAAACTGTCTGGAGGAGTGGTTAAATTCCGTATATATAGTCTAGAGGTGAATTTCACCGACTGGCAGCGAATTCGTCATCAGTGGCTAATCTCGCAGCGTTGGTTATGTATACGCTCCCTTTTTAATAGTTGGAAGATACCTCAGGCACCCTGTCCAGTATCCCTTTTATTCTCGAAGCAAGATGGAAGCAAAAAGGTACATCGAGAGTTGAGTTGGGAATAATGTGTAATTCTGACATCAAAGCCTTGGGTAAAACAAGAAGCTGTGGGGATTGAGTTGCCGGGTTCGTGCTTTTAAACCTGTTGCTCCCCTGTCAATTGGAATGTTTAGCATCGAACTACTCCTGTCGGTCTACGCTGCGTAGATAATTAATGCTGGCACCCCTGGTGCTGGTAGGGTGATGTCTTAAGCCAGTGGCAATGGAGACTGATATGCCCGTTTGGGCTGTGATAAATGCCATGAAGCTGCCTCCCAATTCCCCCACCATTGCTATCCGACTCTGAAAACATAACCGATGACGATGGATGATATCGCTTCCCCAATGATCCCCATGCTTTGTGTTTAACCGCAGCGACGGAAGGTTAGCCGAGGGGATCTGGCCCGATCACTTTGGGCTTGGCAACTTGTTGCATCTCGGTGGAAAACGTGCCGGTCAAAGGCAAAAATATATATAGATCGATCAAAGTCATCATGGTCTGCTGATATGCTGGATGCCTCTGCCCTTGTAGTCTGGTAGATCGGGATGAATTGATAATTTTCCGTGATTTGTGTCTTGTGTTCTAGATTCACACCGCTTGTATGTATATAGGTGCAGTACTCCGTACAGTAACATTTTTCCTGCAATTGAAATTGAAGAAAGCCAACACTCCCAAGTACACGCGTACAATATGGGTATCCCCCTGTCTGAACAGGGCTGCTCCAACAAGCCCATGACACCCTCCCAATGTTATTTTTGTTGTAGATATGTGCGCCCCTTCCCCCGCGCCAGTACACCGAAACCCTTTTTTCCAAACCGTTGGCTGTTGTTGCTGTCGATGTTGCCGTCGCCAACAGCCACTCTTCCCAAAGTAGATCATCCAGATCGGATCTATACTTATACAGCATCTCCCGTTGTTGCGCGGCCCCTCAGTGCCCTCACTAGAACCAGCCTAGCGGGAAGAGGCATCATGGTCTAGACGCCCACTTAAAAGAAGACTCCAGAGCGTCTTGGCAAGCAATATATACCCTTATCAGCCTTCGAAACATTGAAGGGCTTCCAGTTACCCAGAAGTCCCATGTCGCGCATATAGTGGTATATACGAAGCGACAATCTCCTGTTTGCGAGATAAACCCCGGCCATGTCGCTTTCCAAGATCCCAAGACCCTAAAACACCGGTGATGATACAAGAAAACGGTAAGTGGGTATGCGAGACATTAGCCTAGCGCCGTCTATTCACAGCACCGTCTTCCAGAACCTGCGAGCCAGAATTGACGGCGCCATTCTTATTACTGTTATTATTAATATCGCCATTGGCCTCCTCTTCCGGCTCAGGGCTGCTGCGCGGACTGACATCGCGCGCGATAAACTCCTCCAAGAAATTCGCATCCCTCTCCGCATCGGGCATGAACCGGACCTTCAACCGCTTCACCCCCCTGACGCGTGATCCCACCCGCTCGCGGATAGCCTCTTCGATCTGTCGGGTGCGAATCACAGACCATGAGCCCGGGACAGCCAGCTCAATTTCCATGAGATAGTTTTGGCCCGATTTTATCCCCTGCACATCACGTATCTGTATCTCACTACCCTCCGGTAAGGCGGTAATGGCTTTCCTTGTCGACTTCTTCACAGATTCGCTCATTTCCTCGTCGACCGTGATATCGGCTAGCTCTAATAGAGAGGTCTTGGTATTTCCCCACCCGGCCTTGATAACCATCATAGAAATGATTAAGCCTCCGACTGGGTCGAGCCACGAGGCATCAGGGAGTATATGGGCACCGCCAATTGTAAGGAGGGCAACGAAGCTTGTTAGAGAATCGACACGGTGGTGGACGGCGTTTGATGCTAAAACTGAGGATTTGCGTTGGCGTGCGATTTTCATAGCTATTCAACATTACGCGTTAGTAGGGATCTTCTGCTACGGATCGCACAGGGAGTGAAACGTACTTGCATGGTATAGTGACTCCTTCACCAATATAGATCCCGCAGCCAGCCAGGCGGCATTGATATTTGGTCCCAATACCTCGTGGCCGCCATGGCTGTGTCCGTGAGAATGTCCATGTCCCAGTAAACCCAAGTGCGCCGCCGACTCCGCAATGGCAGGGAAGAATTGCGTGAGCAGGACCTCCATCGCGTTCAGTCCCATCAGCACCCCTCCGCAGAGCAAAAGGCTGCTCACTCCCAGAGCTCCAATGCTCTCCACCTTACCGTAGCCCATGGGAAACCGCGAAGATGGGGGTTTCAGGGACAGGGACACGGTGGCCAGAGTCATGAAATCCGACACCATATCTGTGATGGCATGGTAGGCGTCTGCTATTAATGCGGACGAATTGAATATGTAGCCTCCAAAGCCCTTGCCAATTGCCATGGCCAGATTCGATAAGAGGCCTATTCGCGTGATCCGCACACCGGGGTCGTTTTTGTTCTTGGAGGTTAGGTAGACATTGTCGTGGTGATGGTGGTGATGACCGTGGCCATGGCCATGGCCATGGCTGTGACCGCCGTGAGATCTAGTCTGGGTAGTCGTCATGAGTGCGAGTAGATGTGCAGAGGAAGAAGGGCGAATACGAGGTAAGGTGTTTGAAGTGATGCGGCCACGACGAAGTTGAGCATAGGAGGTGGAATGTTGGGGAGAGGGCGCGGGAGAGGAGGCGCGAGTAGCAGAGTGGAAAGCAAAGACACGTTGCTTGAGCGAACTGGCGATGTGTCTGGTCGCGATGGAATAATGATCACAACAATGGTGGTGGTGACTCTGGTGAGACGGGGGATGCAAGGCCACAAAGGGGCTCAAGCTGGCCAGTCGGACTTGGCTGCTGCAGCCCCGTGGCGGCGGGAAGATCATGGACGATGGCCGTGCCAGTGGCAGCCGGCAGAGATGGACACTTGTCAATTAATCAGATATATATATAAATATTATATGAATATTCAGCTAGGGTAGTAGAGTAGCAATATATCTTTGGAAGACAATCAAGGTGTTTCTGTGACTGGCAACCGGTAATTATAATGATGATGAATGAATCCTCCGTCATGCCACTCCCCGCCTATTCTTTCCTGGCCGCCGCAGAGGCGTCAACTCCACCATGGCCACAACTTGGTCAAGGGCACCATGCTTGCCATGTAAGTATTATAACGAGAAGATATGAAAGTGAATTGAAAAGGGATTTATGTAGAATCCCCAAAAGATCCAATTGTTGTGCTAAAAGTCTTCTTATCCAGTATCTACATGTAGATAAGTCCAACAGATCCTCCTCTTATCTGACTCCAAATACAAATATTAATTAGTTAGCGGGATCATCACTGCGAAGCTCTCACTCTATGACTACAATTGTCTTCACGCTATAAAAAGCAGAAGTATTGAGAGATGTGAAGAAGAGGAAGAATAATACAAGATCTGACACCCTTGAAGCTGACTCAACCCCTTATGATTGTTCATATTTTACAACAGTCTTATAATCAGAGCAATTAAGTATATATCTAAATACCTAAAGAATATCGGTCGATCATGAAATAAGCCGTGGAACTTAGCTATTTATTCATTATAAGTGCTCCTACTAGATGGCGGGGAACCGAAGCTCGAGTATTTATTTATATTTGGCGCCAAACGTCACCCATGTCTTGTCCTTTTCAAGGGCCCAAAAACAACCACGATTGCAGGATTATTTTATTTATGCCGCGAAAAGATAGGCCGAGATATATCTCATTATCGTTAGTATTTTACTAAATCCATCATCAAAAAAAAAAAAAAAAGCTCGCCTGCTAACCCTGCATCAGGCTAATGTGCCAAAGACAGCAATATAACCGCCGCTCCTGGTAGCAACATAGCCGTCTTTGACTCGAACCCACCCCCCAATATAATAACAGCCATGCCCCCCTCATGACGAGGCCCCTAATCAGAATTCCCTTTACGGGGCCCCTCCCCCCACCACTTATATACCCACGCTCCGCCAACTCCATCCCCGGCGCCATAGACGCCATCACCTCCTTCCTCACCGCCCCTCCCTCCCCCCTGCTCCGCGGGCCCGATGTTGGCCGCAACGAACTGACCGTCCTGCTCACCGGCGCGGGGATCTCTGTCGCCTCGGGCCTCGCAGACTACCGCGGCGAGAACGGCACCTACCGGAGAAACGTAACCTACCGTCCCATCTACTACCACGAGTTCGTCTCGCTGCACGAGGCGCGCAAACGCTACTGGGCGCGCAGCTTCGTCGGGTGGCCGACCCTGGCCAAATCCAAACCGAACGCTACGCATATGGCCATTGATGAGCTGGGGAGGAAAGGGTATATTTCCTCTGTTGTTACGCAGAATGTAGACTCCTTCCATCCCAGGGCGCATCCGCATATCCCTGTTGTCGAGTTGCATGGTTATTTACGGTCTCTAGTTTGCGTCAGTTGTCGTCAGTCAATGTCTCGAGAGGAGTTCCAGGAGGCATTGGCAAGGATGAATCCGGCATGGGTGGAGTTTCTGGAGCAGATGTTGAAGACCGGGGCGCTGGATACGGATAACCCGGAGGAACAACATAAGCGCGGTTTGAAGGTGAATCCGGATGGCGATGTGGATATCCCAAATGCTTCATACTCGAAGTTCCGCTATCCGCCCTGCCCTCATTGTCTGGAGAAGCCACCGCTGCTGGGTGACGGCACGATGGGGAGGGTGGAAGTGGATCCCGACGGGGCGTGGTCCCCCAAGTCCAATGCGGGGATCCTGAAGCCGGCTGTGATCATGTTTGGAGAGTCGGTGGATGAGAGGGTTAAAGCAGCTGCTGAGGAGGCTGTTGATGATGCCGGAAAGTTGCTCGTGCTTGGGAGTAGCCTGGCAACCTTTTCAGCATGGAGGTTAGTGGAGCGCGCCGTATTGCGCGGGATGTCTATTGGGATCTTGAATGTTGGGGGTGTTCGCAACGAGGCTAGAGTGTTTGAAGATATGGATGGAGGTGGGTTTCTTGACCCAATGATGCGAGTGAGGTGTAGTGAGAGGGTGGAATCTGTCTTACCTGAGGTTGCTTCTCGTCTCCAGGCATTATCCCGGCATTGACGGGCCAGGCATGTTGAGGGGATATGATATATTCCATCTTGTTCGAAACGACTACGGTGCATACATTGCGACTGGATTTGGTGGATTGTACATATTTGCTGCTGTTTATGTATTTATAGCACGGCGCATAGTCTCTATCATGGTATTCCGGTGGCTATTGAAACATTAGCCTGCGTATAGATAGATGGGCGGCAATGGGGAGCAGTCTCGGCCATGCCAGAACTATACCGGTATATGTATTTGTTCCTTTGCGGGATACGCGGAATATATCAAGTTCTTGTGTTATTATGTTAGAGAAAGTATCACCGTAACAGCAATGTGCTTTCCGTTGCAATTGTATATCCAGAATCTCTTAGCGCCAGCGTCAACCGCGGGGGATTTGATTCTCGGGCATCAGCCCCCCAGACAGGCCTTGTCCACCGCGTCTCTTTGTCGTCCACTCTTGTTCGAGATCTGACTTGCTAGTTGAACCGGGGACTGACTGACTGGATTGATTGGTGTCTCTTATCTAATAATAATAACAGCAGTATTAAAAAGAACATCGAACCGCCCGCACCCCGGGCCATCCCATTACTTGCGATGGACGATCCCAGCTCCACCGCCATCCCAAACTCCGTCCCCCAGCCCAGCCAACAACAAGGCCAAGTTGACCTTCATCATCAACGATTCGGCCCTGCTGCTCCTCCTCCTGCTGCCCCGCCAAATGCGAATGTCGCTACAACCGCCGCCTCGTATTTAAACGTCGCATCCTCCCTCATCACCCCCAGCTCTGTCTTTGCGAACAACAACGACGGCATAATATACTACACTCAACACCAACTGCATACGCCCACGACCGCCATGGAGAAACGGCAGCCGCCCAGCTCGTTTCAGCAGCTCGAGAAGGTATGTGCTGGCTATATAAAACCATGGCTTATACAATATGTACTTGTCCGTTTTAACTGACTTGCTGTTATTAACTAGCTCGGTGAAGGAACCTATGCTACCGTACGTGATAACACAAAAGAATTCGATTTCCTTAACTGCGTCCCACCTCCTATACTAAATATGACATTCGCAAACAGGTCTTCAAAGGACGCAACCGCCAGACCGGAGAGATGGTCGCGTTGAAGGAGATCCACCTGGATTCAGAAGAAGGCACCCCCTCAACCGCCATACGAGAAATCTCGCTCATGAAGGAGCTGAAGCATGAGAACATCGTCGCCCTACACGACGTCATCCATACCGAGAACAAACTCATGCTCGTCTTCGAGTACATGGACAAGGACCTTAAGCGCTACATGGACTCGCGGGGCGACCGCGGCCAGCTTGACTACGTCACCATCAAATCGTTCATGTTCCAGCTGCTGCGTGGCATCGCCTTCTGCCACGATAACAGAGTCCTGCACCGCGATCTCAAACCACAGAACCTGCTCATCAACACCAAGGGCCAGTTAAAACTGGGTGATTTTGGTCTCGCGCGCGCCTTTGGCATACCCGTCAATACGTTTTCAAATGAGGTGGTTACGCTGTGGTACCGGGCGCCCGATGTCTTGCTAGGCAGCAGGACATACAACACCAGCATCGACATCTGGTCTGCCGGCTGCATTATGGCAGAGATGTATTCCGGCCGTCCTCTATTCCCCGGCACGACGAATGAAGACCAACTCCAAAAGATATTCCGGCTGATGGGCACTCCCTCTGAGCGCTCATGGCCCGGCATCTCCAATTTCCCCGAATATAAGCCCAACTTCCCGGTCTATGCCACACAGGATCTGCGGATGATTCTGCCACAGATTGATCCGCTGGGATTGGATTTGCTGACTAGGATGCTGCAGCTACGTCCGGAGATGCGGATCAGCGCTAACGATGCCCTTCGCCATCGGTGGTTCCAGGATCTGAATCAGTTACAGACGCAGCAAGCCCCCCAAGCGCAGCAACAACACCATGTCACAGCTGGTTATGGGACTACAGGACTTCTTCCGCAAGGGGGATTTTAAAAAGGAGGATTCTTCTCCCGTCTTCATAAAGGATGGGTTGGTTTAGTTCTTGACTTGTTTGACCGAGTAGCGCGGCGTTCAGTCGTTGGACGGGTTGTCAATTTTTGCATCTATGACTTTTTTTCATCATGTACTGCTTACGATGGTCTCTTTTATGCATCATGGAGGGTAATAATGGGATGTTATGGCATGAATTCTCGTTTTTGCATCTGCTTGTCTTGGGATTATCTTTTTTTCAGCTACATGTTATTCACGGTATGTATCTAGGCGATAGAGATTATCACGTTTTGTACGTAGACGATCTAGTTGATGTTATTAATACTCAACAATGATTCAGCTAGCCATATAAATATCAATCCTCATGCATTCTGAATCTCGTTATTTCGATTCACACTGCTAAATGGGAGGGGAATAATTCCACCCCGCCCAATGTCGATCACATGATTTCGCGCGCTCACCTCCGCGTCCGCATTCGCGTCCTCTCTTACAACAAGACCTCGAAACAATCTATGTCCATCTCCAAACCTACAAAACCATCCTTTTATACCAACCGTTTTCATACCAGCCGCTTTCATACCAGCCGCTTTCATACCGCATCCCTCAAAAAATGCCAACGTCACAACCACAACCACCGCCTCAATCCCCCACCCACCCAAGCCAAACCAACAACCAAAACCAAAACCAAGACGCCTCTCCCTCCCCCCCACCTCCCGCCCCCGTCCCCCTAACCCCCGGCCCGCGCGCCTCACGCCTCCAACAAGTCTTCAACCAGGCCCTCGCCCGCACTCTCCGCGCAAACTCCTACGCAAACTTCTCCGCCTGCTTCCCCACCCCCGCCCGCCATGTCCCCGCCAGCCTTGAGAACGTCTGGCGCCAGCTCAATGCGAAATTGGAGGAGAGCGCGCGCGCGGAGTTTGAAGATGTGTTGAGGGAGCGGGAGGTGGTTCGGGGGTTGAATGAGCTGGATCGACTTGTGGGGGAGGCGAGGGTGAGGAGGGAGAGGGGGGAGGGTGGTGGTGCTGGTGGGGAAGGTGGGGAGGGGGAGGGGGTTATACCGTGAGTATAAATAATCAAGCCATTTCAGTTTTTTTTCTGCTGTATATGCTTTGGGAGAAGGCTTGTTGTGCTTTCGTGCCTTTTTTTTCAATTGTTGACCATTTGTTGTTTGCTTTTATGGGGGATAGGCCGCATACACTCGGCGCGAACGAGCTGTACCAAGCGCACCTTGCGCCGTATCTGGCTGAAGCGCAGTCGTCGCTGAACACGAAGCTGGGAACGGTGCAGGGGGAGAATACCCGGCTAGCGGAAAAGGTGACGGCGCAGCGGAGGGAGATTGAGCAGCTGCTTTCTGGCCTTGAGGCTGTGATTGGGGATGTGGAGGGGGCGGCGGCTGCGACGGCCGAGTTTGATGAGAATCATGGTCTGCGGCTCGAGGCGCAGGAGATGGATGAGGAGATTAAGGCTGCGCAGCGACAGGGGTGAATTTTGGGAACCAAAACCCCCTTTTTTTTTACGGTTTACGAGGGCTATGACTGTGCCACAAACGAGATTGAGATAGAAAGGTGAAACTTATACTTTGGCAGGGGTTGTCCAAAAAGAATTTACATTACAGGATATATCGTTGGGCACACATTGCTTTACTGTATATCAAAACACGATCTCATCCGGGTCGGCTTTGCGGAAGAGTCCGTCCATGTCTTCCGCCGCGACCAGGCCGTCCTCAATCATATCTTCCGCTACTTGCAGCAATTCCTTCTTCGAACTCGATACCAATCTCTCCATCCTCTGCATATCGCCCGCAAGAGCAAAGGCAAATGCCTCTTTTGCCGTGCCCTCGCGATCCTGTTCGGCTGAGCCATCCCTCCTGGCAAGAGCAGCTGCGCCGCGATAGTACGTCTGCGCATTCCTCAGCAGTGTTGGCGCATTTTCGTGCGACATTTTATGGTTCCAAGGCGGTCCCCCTAGCCGCCATCGATACATTTCCACATCTCCTCTCGCAAGGTGGATCTTGGGCAGATTTTCGGCCTGTGGAAGCTTCGTTGCTGCAGTCAGGGAATCCAGTGCTGATGACAAGGCTTGCCATCGGAGCGCCAACAGTCTATTGAACGTCTCCTGATTCTCGGGCTGATCACCGCTATCCGCCATGGCGGAATTGAAAGATATCAACGCATCTGCTTGACTGCAGAGCGCTCCCGGGTTACCCGACAGGTCCTTTACATCCCCAAATGCCCCGCTGAGCTCATTCTTATACGTGTCGAAATCAATGCGTCCGCTGCGAAACGACACTTCAGCCAACGTCGAGATGAACTTGGCTCGCGCCAGCGCTACTTCATTTTGCCTATCCGTTCCCTCGACGTATGCCGCGATTTTCTCCCTTAGCAGGTCTGCAGAGTACTCTTCTATCCAAGCCAGAGTGCTTCCAGGATCAAAAGTAAGCAGCCCGCAAAGCGTGGCTAACGTCTCCAACTGCGCAACTGCTGTGTCCACAAGCGTATCCTTGGTCACGGGTTCAATCACCGTAGCCCACTGCTCCGCTTGTGCAGCTTCTCCCTCCATCGACTGATCTGCTCCCGCCTCACCCATCCCACCAGACTCAGCCATGCCTTCGCCTTGATCCTGATCCTGATCCTGAGCCTGTCCTTCTGTAAACCGGATTTCCTGCACACCAAGACACCGCTGAAACAGACCCAGCGCCTCCTGCAGATACTTGGAAGCTTCATGTGTCTGCTGCTCGGTGGCGTGTTTCCCCTCCGTGATTGCTTCGGCTAGGCTGGTCAGGACCTGCGCCGTGTTGAAAAGGATGTCTGCATTATCTTGTTGGAGGGTCAAGGCTTGTCTGTGGGATTTGAGGGCGATGTGGAGGATTTCGACGAGCGGAGCGGGGAGCTGGGTGACGAGGCGAGGATGCTGGGTGATTTCGTATTGTATTCGGGCCCTATAAGAGGAAAAAAAAGAAAAGTGTGCGGTGTTAGCAGGAATGCTTTTGATGCAGGCATTTTGATTGAAAGAGAAGAAGCAACACATGAGACGTTTACGATCTAAATAACAGCTTGTACATGTACATACTTGTTATATGCCAGGTCAAAAGAGTCTGTGAATTTTCTTAGGCCCGTGTCGTACGCTTCGATGGCGCGCATGAAGAAGCGCATGGATTTCACTGCGTCGCCGGCTCGCCATTTTTCTCCGGCCTCCTCGAGTTCGACGCCGGCTGGGTGGTTGGGCAGTGTTAGTCTTTGATACAGATGTTTGTGTTTGGAGATTGTATTGCATAGTGCGCGGCATGGCATGGCATGGCTTACCGGCTAGGTATTCGTCGGCGGTCTCTGGCTCCTGGGGATTAGGTATTGAAGGTTAGAAGAATAGAATTGACACGATTACTATGCATGTTATATTATATGTTGTTGAAAGGGGGCAAGAGAAGGGGGGGTTATATATAACGTGCGAGCTAGAAGCATTAAGTAGCCATGGATGGGAATCAAGCCACTTGAAGTAAGATATAACGCTTTTCCTTTGATGGCTTATATATATATTTATATAGGAAGAAATTCAAGAAATGCAAATGGTCAAATAGAGATGCAAGCAAGTTCACTAACAGTATTCTTTGCCTTCTTCTTCGTCTTTGCCTCCTTCATCAATGACTTTGGCTTTGGCATGGTTGGCGGGGCGGAAGTGCAAGGTTTCGTGCGTTTTGGGGTTGCTGAGCTCAATAATTTTGACAGATTTCGTCTGGAATGTTAGGATAGGTAGAATTGAATAGATTCAAGTATATACATATAAGAATATCTAGCGTAAAGAGGGTGTGGAAACGTACTATTCTCCGGAGCCAAATGTTCAATGGAATGGAGGCGGGAAAAACATTGCGAGCGGCCGGAGCTTGGACGGGGAACACTGCGGGCTAGCCTGAAGAGGAAAGGCGGTGGGATGGATAAGGTTTGACCTCGAGATTGATAAGATTAGATCTGTTGGATGTTGAATTACCTGATTTACTGTGAATATGTAGAATAACATCAAATATAATAGCTTCACAACAAAGCATAGAGTGTTGGCTTGCTGCTGCTCATAAAACAGTGCCAGATGTTGCTCCATATGCAGCGTAAGCACTCGAGTATGAAATCCCAACGGAAAATCGACGCAATGTCATACAGTTGGATATTCTGGCCCCTTCTCCAACATGCAACATAGAGCGACCATTAGTTACATTTCACAAGCAGAGATTCCGTCTGTTGGTTCTAGAGCAAGTAGAAGGCGTATAGTTATTGGTACCCGGATTTAGTAATGATGGTGTGAGTTGGTGGATAGCAAGATGCTGTATATCTGTAGTGAAACTTGGAACCACTACTTTCAGCATAATCATTGACAGGCCTGATTCTTCTCCAGTTTCGAACTTGGCAGGGCTAATTACTCCGACACATCGCCGGTGATAATCGACATAAGTACAGATAGTGGGAATAGATTGCAAATTCAGCCCAATCTGTCCGACATTATTGATGGACCCCTTTCTGTCTGTGCAAGTTGTTTTCCTCCCTTCCCCCAGCCTAGAATTCGGGCACTATTGAGTTAAGGGACAGGGTACCTGGCCTGATTTTGTTTTGTTTGATTTCCGTTGCTCCATCATGGCTGCGCAATTATGCAGGGATTTCACGCGATGATTGGGGGGAAAGAAGGACACGGACCAAGAGGTTTCCAAGGGTTTCCGAGAATTAAATAAAAATGATGACATGCGTTGCGAACCCTGAAAGCTGGAGATTGGAAAACAGCAATTTAATTCATTCCAACGCACGTGGCGACACTGGGGCTAAACTAAGCCCTGTCGATGCCAAATCTCATTCATTGGTTCAGGGTATGGTTTAGACAGCGACTGCAGAAGAGAAACTTCGAAACGGAGAGGGGCCATCGGGATTCGGGGAATGGGCCCAGATTGTGACTGGCTGCTGGCCTCTTGTGAAGCTGTTGATTGGGACGAATGGTCTGGCAGACTGGCAGACTGGCACATGGGAATGGTCAGGAACTTGGGATGAGGGGTTTCCCCTCAGGTGAGCGAACTATGCAGATGCAAGACAATTGGAGGCCTAACAATAATAATACAGCAAGGTCCAGGAACCAGATGACCAGATCTTCCGGTCCATTGCTTGTGGCTAGGTAAGGAATCTAAGGATTGGATGGGAATATCCTTAAAAAGCGAGGTCGGGAAGCGTGTTTGTGGCACATTTCCTCCTCTTCTCCCCCACGAGAACCCCTGCATGTGCTCGCAAAGCGAGGCCCTTCTGTGACCATTGGTGTCACTCCAGTGGACGAGTCAATGTCGAGGATGGAGTTGCGGAGTTATGGCATAGACAAGGCAATTCGCAGCACAGCACGGGCAGAGGGAACTAACAATAATAATGGGATGAACATAATATAAAATGAATATATATAATGAATGATAGGAAGCACTAAAAGGAACTGTGTAATACCAATACAATACTGGGTTCGTGATAGCCAGTGACACCCATATGCAGCAGCCACACCACGCAATGCCAAGTACCGGCACATGGGCTGATTGCAGTGATTGGGGGGTGAAGATTACCAGATTACAGTACCACCGCCCAACCCGAAACGCATTTTGTTTGTCAAGTCCAGTCAGTCAAGACTCAACCTCATCCACCTCCTCCATCCATCCATCCTTACAATATCAACCTACCCGGCAATCAGATACCGCTTTGTCGGATATATATCCTAAATTACATTTCCAACCTGTCCCCAGCATCTTCCATCTAGTCTCATCTTTCGAGCACTTTCGCCGCGATTGCCCCCTCCAACAAACACTGCACCATCATTGACACTTGTAAGTCAATCAGAATCCCCCCCGAACACAATGGCGCTGTGATGTGCCTGCATGATCAATCCCATGAGGCTTCTCTTCTCCCTTTGATGGCCCATGGCGTCTTGCCGTCTCTCCATCTTCCCACCCTTCTGCCCTCCTCCCTTCCCATCTGACATCTGCCTGCAACCGATATTTCAGCCTTCTGTTGATTGGAGTCCATTCGCCTTTTGCTAATTCTCTTGTGATACCAGACTTCAATTCGACTCTCGAACCACTAAACGCACTCACCGTGTGAGAAGAAACTAACCAAGAAAAGAGGCTCCTTGGTTTTGGTCCTGTGCTCTTCTCCCGACACAATCCACGCATCTATTCTGTTCGAGGTACGTATAAGAACCTTCTTTTTCAACCAAGGTTTATATATCTGCTGACACTCCTTCCGCTATCCCTAGTAACTCTCCATAAATCCTTTTCAATGGCTAGACAGCAGTCTCTGGATTCTCAACGGCCAATTATGGCACCTTCTGTATGGTTTTCCCAAATCCCCTTCTTTCGGAACAATAACTCCCTCCGTCCTTTCCGGGGTTCCTCATCCTTCATACCGAAGCGATACAAGCTGCAAAGCCAGAGTACTGAGTGTTTAAACCCCCAGGTTTCCTCCCAGCGGAACTCCCAGCGCTTCTCGACAATCAGTGGCAGCGGCTCTCTCGCCATGTCCGATCATACTGTTTCCAGCACAATGACTGGTGATAGCCGCCTGGCCGAAATCAAGGAGCTCGGTGAAAACCTGGAGCGTCTCGAGAACAAGCCCCTTGCCCAGCAGCGATTTGTACCTACCCCAGAGAAATCGGATAACCTCAACAAGCTTGCACTCGGTGCCAAGGTCGAGCGTGCACTCGGGAGGAGAATGTCCAGCCAGGACGCCGTTATGCGAAAGCGTGCCCCTACCTTGGATGAGAAGCAGGCTGTCAAATCTTGAATCAAGGCCGATTTCCTTGACCGTTACCACCGCCCGCCGCTTCGTGTTCTAAGAGTCGATGGGATAACCCCTCCGTGGCCGACTGTACGATGTTGGAAAGACTGGATCTTTGGCTCTGTCCTTTTATCTACTGTCATGTCTTGCCGCTTATCACATTGCGGTGTATGTGTGCCATTCCTGGAAAGACCCTATGTCAACCCTTTCCCATCTTAGGTTTCTATATTTCCCTATGTTTTTGCTATCTACGAGTACCCCACCTTTGTTATCTGTGTTTTCGAATCTTCGCTTAATCTCGGCGTTCTAAGGAATTTTCTATATATCTGATATTTGCACATACAAATTTGTGGTATGCGTTTTGGGCTTCTTTTCTCTTTTTTCTTTGCATAGGAAGTCTGTTTCCTTTATTCCCCCTTTTTTCCTATGTCATGTTTCAACGTGCAGTCGCACGGCCCATGTATGTATGTAGACGTCATGTTCAGTATTGTTCCATTTGATTGATTGTTTCTGGAACATTTCAACTACTGTCTTACCGCATATTTAACCACTGAAGACTGTATATGGGCAGGCGCCTTTGATTCATTCTTTCCAATTTGGATTATACACCCTGTCTTTCCCCCCCATCCGCATCTATTTTGTCCCGGCTCTAATCAACACCCCGTATTCTCTGCAACCCCGCAACCGCAATGCAGTAAATCCAAGTAATGCCGTATTCCCCTCCCCAACACCTCATATCCATGAAGACTCTGCTATGTAGTTTTATGCCCTGTTTAAGCAATGCAAATTTATTTTTGAAAAAAAAAAAAGCAGAAATCCTGAAAGCGCTGTGTAGGAGGATGCGTACATTACTGAGGACCTCATATACTCAATAGTAAGAACCACATTGGGTGATGAATATGAGGAACAGAGACTTATAAGAGATAATCACGTGAAAGATAAGAAAGCGGAAAGCAGACCTTAAGATGATATACTATGTATGCTATGCTATGATTGATATATGGACTTAAAAAAAGAAGCCGGCGGAGAAAAAAA
Organism: Helicocarpus griseus UAMH5409; assembly: GCA_002573585.1. NCBI lineage: Eukaryota > Fungi > Ascomycota > Eurotiomycetes > Onygenales > Ajellomycetaceae > Helicocarpus > Helicocarpus griseus. The sequence goes on along the minus strand of PDNB01000012.1, from coordinate 42,194 downwards.
CCGCTGAAGAAATAAATAATAGTAATAATAATAATCAAGTGTAGAAATAGAATAAAGTATCACAGGAAAAAAAAAAACAGCAAGAAGAGCGGAAATCATCAGCAACAAATACAAGGAAAAATAGTATTGAAATAAGAGGGCGAAGGGAGAAAAAAAAAGATCTTTATCTAAATCGAGTAATGAAGAATGTAATAATGAGGTATTGTTTAAAGAAGAAGAAAAAGATAGAAACCAGATAAAAGATATGAGACCAACGAGAAGGTAGCGGGGGAAAAAAAAGGGGGAAATCGACAAAAGGAAGATTTAACTAGAGCTTTTTTCCAATCGCTAATAAAAGATGAAAATGCGAGCGTAACCCATGGAACACACAAAGGAGACTGACATCGCAAATCGGAGGTCATAAGCGGGGGAGAGTAGCGGTGCGAAAAGAGAAAATGGCAAAATAGCAGACAATCAGGATAGGTAAGGGCAAGAGACATCGTGGGTTCAATGGACATCGTTAATTCGGTCACTCTGAACAAAAAAGAAAACATTGGCATTTATGCGGATTCAAAATCGGAAATAGTACATATGCTGGCAGAAAAGAATACACATGAGAAAGTGTAAGAGGTTCCAAGATGATGGCTTATTTAGGTTATGGGTACATAAACGTTAAGAATAGGCTGTGAAAGGAAATGGAAATTAAATAACTTGCTTTACGCGGCTTGGGGCTGGCTGCGGCCCTTGGGAGTGATGTTTCCACCACGGCCCCGAGGGGTGTAGCGGCCAGAATCGTTCTGGAAACCACCACGGCCGCCCTGACTGCCAGAACGACCGTCTCCGCGGCCACGGCCGGGTCCTCCCCTGCCGGAGCCATAGCCAGGGTTTCCTCCAAAGCCAAGGCGCCGGCGCTCGACAGTGACTTCTTCGGTTCCGATCTGGTGAGGGTTGGAGGAGAGGGCGGCCTTATAAGCGGCAACATCGGCGAACTCAACATAGGCGGTACCCTGTGTGCAAGTTAGACAAGAATCCTACACCAAAGGTTGAAAACAAAATCAAAACATACCTGTTGTCTGTTCACGTTAAAATACTTGAGCTTTCCGAATCGGGACATGATCTGTTTCAAGAGAGCTGCGTCGACCTTTTCGTTGACATTCTTGATAAGTCCGCGGGTGTTCTCCTCTCCTGGACCGGAGACGGACTGAGGGCGGCCTTGTCTTCTGCCGTGATCTCCACCAGCAGTTTGCCATTCAGAACCACTAGATGATTGGCTGGCAACGTTTTCACTCTCTTGAGCGGGAGCGGGCGCCGCAGCAGCTTGGGATGGGGCAGGAGCGGCCTTTGGCTGTGCCGGCGCAGCAGCAGCAGCAGCCGGGGCGCCAGCACGGCTGGAAGCAATGGATGCCCAGCTCATTGGTGCCTTGGGAACGGGGGCGACATTCTCCTTTTCAATAGCGGGTGTAGCAGCTTTGGGGGGAGCAGCGGGAGTGGCTTCTGGCTCCTTGGGCTTTTCAGCCTGGGGAGCCTCGGGGACCGCAGGGGCCACAGGTGCAGCAGTGGAAGAAGCAGCAGGGGTAGCAGTTTGGTCCTCTGCAGGTTTATCTGCAGATTCCGGCTTAGCTGGAGCAGCTGTGTCACCATTGACAGTCACCTCCTCAAGTTTTTCGGAGATTTCCTGTGCGGCGGTTTCACTGTCTGCCTGTCGCTCGGTGTCTTCCTGTGGAGCCGCTTCTTGTTCAACAGCTGTTGCAGCGGGTTCCACAGCACCAGCTACCTCCTCAGCGGGAGCTTCCTCCTCCTCCTCTTGTTCTTCAGCCAGGTATCTGATGATATCATTCAAAACATAGTATCCATTTGGTTGCTCAGCCAGCACAAAAGTCTGGACGAACCTACGGGGAGCCGCAGATTTGTTGGAAATTTCGCCAATGACGGTAACTAAGATGTTCTCGAAAGATGCTTGGGAATCCACGTTCAAAACGCGAACCTTGCAGTCCTGATAATCAAGTTCCTTGATCCGGTCATTGATAGCCTAAGGATTAGTAGTGTTAGCAACCAATTTTGAACCTTTCACCATTGAGGGAAAAAGCAAACTCACCTTCTGACCAACAGCAACAGTCACCTTCTCGGCCTCAACCCCAGAGACGAACTGAGATTTGCGAGAGTAGAAAAGGTGCAGTTTTTCAGGGGTGCGGCTCAGAGTAGTATAGTATTGCTCCACAAAGAACCATCCAACCTCGTCCTTGGGGATGTCGTTCTTGGTCTCAGAGTGGGAGTGGGAAGGAGCTGTGTTACTGGGTTGCTGAGTATTATAGTTCGCGGAGGAGACGCTGTTGGTGGCAGCGTGGGAAGGATTGTAGGCATCGGCAGCGTAAGGATTGGCCTGGTGATGGGTGTGGTAGTTTCCGTTGACGAGAGCTGGGTTGGTAGCTTCAGTGGCCATGTCGAAAAGTATTTCGGGTGGAGTTGACGTGAGAGAATTTAAGTTATATGAGTGAGGGTAGAAATGAGGCGGCAGGTCAAGATCGTAGTCGTGAGAATAGCAGAGAATCGCTCGTCAACAAGGAAAAAGAAAAGGGAAATGGAAGCTATCAGAAACGGATCAATGTGTTAGCTAGCTCCAGACACAGGGAAGGTTGGCGACGGAAAATGGCGAAAATCGGGAAAGAGACGCGAAGAAATAACTTACGATGCACGTGTATAATGTACAGAAGATGGCGAAAAGGTCGCTGAGAAAAATGGAGATGTATAAGAAAAGAAAACGGAGAGCTTTTGAGCGCTTATTGAGAGCTTCTTCAGAGGGAATAAATACGGGAGGTTATGTGTGGACGTCAAAAGGCAAAAAGGACGGGGGCCACGCAGGCGAATCTAAAGAGGCAGGAGGCTGGCAAAGGAAAAGGCTCAGAGACAATAAAAAAGGCTAGAGCGGAGATGTAGATGTAGATGCTGCAAGACTGGTGTCTACTGGTAGTGGTAGAGGACGTGAGAAGAAAGTGGATGGTGGTATGGTGAGTATACAGAGGTGATGTTGTTGTTGTTGTTGTTGTTGTGGTGGTGGTGGAGAGGAGGAAGAAGAAATGGAGGTTGAAGAAAAAAAGTGCGGGAAGACAGACGCCAGCATTTCTGCCGGGCGGCGACGGTGCGGCTCAGCCTAACTAAACCTTCCAAACCTTCCTGCAAAGGCTGTTGTGAGTAATAATAATACTACGAAACTATCCAGAGAGAAAAATAAAACTTATTTATTATTCAGTAAACTGTATATGGAAAACGTGCATTTTCAATTTCAACTACTGAGTCATTTCATTTAATGCTTTTCTATTTCACGTTCTGACCGCTGACGTCCCACTCAGACATATCATCTCTGAACTATGTAGAACTGCCGATTGAAAATCATATACATATCATTGGTATCTTACGAGAGAACAGAAAGGCGGGCGATCTCTCTCATTTTCTCTGTAAACCCAGGAAATCTACCTAGTCTCACCTATTTATCCGCTGTATCAATACAAGTATCCATCAAACAATAAAGCAACCCGTACCTGAACAGCAAACTACACCAGCTACGCCAGCATACCAAGTGGTAAAGCAATAGCAATTTTTAGTAGAAGGGAACAGAATCCCTGAAATCAGCAACAAAGAGTAACGTAACCCATCTGTCTATTTAATTCTAATCCCTCGACGAACTATAGAACGTGGTCAAAGGAAAAGGAATTCTCAGCTTGATCTCGGAAGATGGAATAAATTAAAAGAGTACATTGTTGTTCCCAGTAAATAAAAGGTAAGTACCTAAGTAGTACAGACAAGAGAGACAAATGCCATCACATTTAAGGGGGTGTCTCGTAATAACAGCAGACCGACAGTTAGAATGGCGTGTCAAGGTAGAGAGGTAGATACGAGGGGGGTAGTAAAGGAGGAGGAGAATCCGGGACCAAAATTAACTCTTTAAAAAGGAAATTCATGAGTAGTAACAAAGGAAAAAAAAGGAACAAGAACCACAGGGAAAAACCGCTAGAATGTGCTTTTTTTTAACACTTTTTTTGGTATTCTTTTTCGGGCAGGGTGTTTCATCACATCGTTCCGCCATATGCTCGTAGCAAGACATTTAGTCAACCTCCTCCATGGAGCTCTCGCCAGCAGCGGCAGCGGGAGCAGCCTCCTCGGTCTTCTCCTCAGCAGTCTCAGCCTCCTCATCGACGTTCAGACCGAGAGAGACGAGCTTGTGGATGCGCTCGGCGAAGCCAGCAGGCTCCTCGATGGTGAAGCCAGAGACGAGCAGGGAGGTCTCGAAGAGAAGCTGGGTGATGGACTTGACAGTGCGGTCGTTCTCACCGTCAGCCTCGACCTTCTTCTTGAGCTCCTGGATGATGGGGGACTTGGGGGAGATTTCGAAGGTCTTCTTGGAAGACATGTAAGAGCTCATGGAGGTGTCACGGAGAGCTTGGGCCTTCATGATACGCTCCATGTTGGCAGACCAACCGAATTGGCCAGTGCGGATGGCGCAGGGGGAGCCGATGAGCTTGTGGGAGACGACGACCTTCTCAACCTTGTCGCCAAGAACGTTCTTTAGGCTCTTGGCAAGACCCTCGTACTCCTTCTCCTCAGCCTCACGGGCCTTCTTCTCCTCATCGGTCTCCTCGAGCTCGAAGTCCTTGGTGATGTCGACGAGCTTCTTGCCGTCGAACTCCTTGAGCTGGGTCATGGCGTACTCATCAATGGGGTCAACAAGGAAGAGAACCTCGAAGTTCTTCTCCTTGAGGGTATCGAGGAAGGGAGACTTCTGAACAGCCTTGAGAGACTCGCCAGTGATGTAGTACATGTTCTTCTGGTGCTCGGGCATGCGAGTGACGTAGTCAGCAAGAGAGGTGGTCTCATCGCCAGACTTGGTGGAGTTGAAGCGGAGGAGCTTAGCAAGGGCAGGGCGGTTCTGAGCATCCTCGTGGATACCGAGCTTGATGTTCTTGCTGAAGGCGGAGTAGAACTTGTCAAATTGCTCACGGTCTTCGGCGATCTCGTTGAAGAGTTCGAGGGTCTTCTTGACAATGTTCTTCTTGATGACCTTCATGATCTTGTTCTGCTGGAGAGTCTCACGAGAAAGGTTGAGAGGAAGGTCCTCAGAGTCGACAACACCCTTGATGAAGCTGAGCCACTCGGGGATGAGGTCAGTGGCATCATCAGTGATGAAGACGCGGCGGACGTAGAGCTTGATGTTGTTCTTGGTCTTCTTGGTCTCGAAGAGGTCGAAGGGAGCACGCTTGGGAACGAAAAGGATGGCGCGGAACTCGAGCTGACCCTCAACGGAGAAGTGCTTCACAGCAAGGTGGTCCTCCCAGTCGCTAATAAACCGTTAGTAAAGGTACAGATAGCTTCGTGAGAAGAAAAAAAACTTACTTGGACAGAGTTTTGTAGAAGGAGCCGTACTCCTCCTGGGTGATATCAGCAGGGTTGCGAGTCCAGATGGGCTTGGTCTTGTTAAGCTCCTCCTCCTCGATCTTGCTCTCCTTGACTTTCTTGGTCTTCTTCTTTTTCTCCTCCTCCTCGTCGTCGACCTCCTCGACCTTGGGGGCCTTGTCATCAGCCTCATCCTTGGTCTCCTCAGCGTCCTCATCAGGGACCTCCTTCTCAGTCTCCTTCACGACATGGAGATAGATGGGATAGGAGATGAACTCGGAGTGCTTCTTGACGACCTCCTTGATCTTGCTCTCTTGCAGGTAGTCGGTCTGCTCGTCCTTGAGGTGGAGGATCATCTTGGTACCACGGCCAAGGGAGGGGCCCTCGGTATCCTGAGAGATCTTGAAAGTGCCACCGGCACTGGACTCCCAGATGTACTGCTCGTCGTCGTTGTGCTTGGAAATGACAGTCACCTTGTCGGCAACGAGGTAGGCGGAGTAGAAACCGACACCGAATTGGCCAATCATGGAAATATCGGCACCAGCAGTGAGGGCCTCCATGAACTGCTTGGTACCGGAGCGGGCAATGGTACCCAAGTTGTTGACAAGGTCCTAAATGACTGTTAGTACTTGTCTCTTCGCTGTGGAATATGAGAACAAAAAGATCAATTGGGATACATACAGCCTTGGTCATACCGATACCGGTATCCTGGATGGTCAAGGTCTTGTTGACGGAGTCTGGGATGATGTCGATGCGGAGATCCTTGTTGGAGTCGAGTTTGCTAGGGTCCGAAAGGGCCTCATAGCGGATCTTGTCGAGAGCATCGGAGCAGTTGGAAATGAGTTCTCGCAAGAAGATCTCCTTGTTGGAGTAGACGGTGTTGATGATGAGGGAGAGGAGCTGAGAGATCTCAGCCTGGAACTCGAAGGTCTCAGAGGCCATGGCTGCGGTGATGTGATGGTATTCTGTTCCAAGCTTTAGGTTAGCTTCCTTGATTGAATTTTTTTTAAGCGGTCTCGTAGCCTTGTAAACACCACACAACACGACTGTTTGAAGACTGCAATTATATGTAGAATGCAAAGCAGATGACCAGCGCAAAGTAATGCTTTAGGATATCTTTTTCTTTGCTTGGAGGTCTTGCTGGCAATAGGAGGGAGAGGCGTAAACAGTCGCAAAAACAGAGGTAACGAAGGCAACAGAGCTTGTTGTGGGGGTGAGAGGGAGGGAAAAAAATAGAACTTACAGGCTAGAGATTACGGTGAGAAGAGATGTAGAATGAAGCAGGGCGATGAGAACACAGATGGCAGGATGACAGAGAGGATTAGAGAGAGAGATAGTAGAAGGGGAGAAGAGGAGTAAAAGAGCAGATGGTGAGAGAAGAGAGAAGAAAGAAGAGCAGGAGGAGCAGGAGGAGACGGAGGGAAAATAAAAGCAGCGGCCAGGACGGGCAGAACGGGCAGAATGGATTCTACAGCGGCGGGCGGAGGCTAAGCGAATCTTCCACTGGCTTCCATCGCGCGCTGCGGAGGACCGCGCTAGGCCCAAAACATGCTGCCGCCTTCTGCTTCTGGAACCATCCAGCATCGACAACAATGAATACCAGAGCTACCTGAATGCTTTACACCTACAAGTATAGCTCCAAATGCTCTCTGGGTCTCTGTATATCCCCAGCTGACCTCTTTCTTTCTATCTGCGCTACTCAAGCTGTCCCCGAAGCTACTAGCCACCGCAATCCTTGAGCTATCCGCCACCACGCTAACGCTATCAGAATTTGACCCCTCCAAGAAATAGAAGCTAACGCTCACACTTCAATTCAGTCGAAGCCTCTTGAAGTCTCTCAATAACACCTCGAACAAACTGAGAAGATGTACGGTGGCGGTGTATGCACGAGAGAACGAGAACAGGAGAAGAATAACGAGAAAATTTTCAGGTTCTGGAACCTTCCGCCCCCAACCATTCCAAGTTCCCTTTGCTCAGCCTTCAACCGCAGAATGAGTTCCTCGTATGGTTCCCGAAATCTGTGTCAGATCTGTTTCCCTCCCTGTTAGCTGAGGATGTCAGATCGGGAAAGTGTATGAGAGAGGTGGTATGGGGGGCTTTTGTATGAAATGCGGTCTTCCACAATCCTCGCTTAGTTAACCCTCCCCGCAAAACGCGGGTGGCTTATGCTTACCTACTAACCAGTGACCATAGCGAACAATCCGAACCAGCTGGATGTATGCTTTTACTTTTCTGTTTGCAGATTCAAAGGGTCAATCAACATTTAACTAGCTATTTACATCGCACAGCAGATAAACACAGTCTTTTTGAAGAAGGGGGGGGGGGGGGGGGGCGGCAAAAGGGAAGGAAATATGTAACCATGGCCTAAAACTCCTTCCATGCCTCATTCAACCAGGAGACAATGATATTCCCAAATCTGACACGAAACAAGGCTTATCCAAGAGAAATATAAAGTTAAAGCACTATGATAAAACCCCCCTAGCGCCTTTATTAGAGGTTATGCAACAAAACAAATTGAAATAAATGACTGAAAACACTTAGCAATGATCACACCCATTCTGAAAACCGTTGCCCACAGCCGTAGAGAGAACAAGGAGAGAGTAAATTCCAAATGCACCGTCGACATCACATTAAACTCATGAAACTCGTATCCGCCCCGCCATAATATATACTATGATCCCTGCAGTCAACTATTTCAGTCACCACTAAGCCATCCTACATTCCACTCAGACAGGCCCTGAGATGTAAAACCCCAGGCCTTCGCTACCCACAGGGCAAGCCCACCAACAACCCCGACGCTCCCAATCACCTGCACCAGTATCCACCCCCGCCGCTTGAGGTCGTCATTCCAGCGTATCAGCCCCAGGGGGTCTCGGGAACTCATGTCTGCAACCCGATACTTGACGTGCTTTCCATCTGGGCCCCGGACGGTAACGGTATCCCCACGATGGCCCTTTGATGGCTTCCGGCGGCGACGGAATCCTGGCGTTTGGCTTATGGGTAGGAGTGTACCGTCCGCCACACACTCGCCCAATCGTTCGGTAAGCCACACAGCCCGCTCTTCTCGGGCTAGAGATTCGTATCGATCCCGCTCATTCTGTAGGCTCTGTTGTAAGCCCGCTGCCCACTTTGCAAGTCGGACTTGGGCGAATTGCTCCTCCCGTTGAGTGTGGTCGGCCACTCGAGACATTGTGTATGATGGCGGGCCACTATCAGCACCTGGGTAAGGGACCAAAACTTGCGACGGGGAAACAGACGACAGGGGAGACGTAAACGGGGATGCGCTGGGACTGGATGCTGCAGATTTGGGGAGAGGGCCGAAAGGACGTGCAGGGGAGATTTTATGCAAATCACTTGACTGTATCAACTTCTTTGAGGCCAGATGTCGTAGCCAAGCCAGATTATCCCTATCAAACAACTTTTCGAGGAGTACGGTCAACTCGGAGGGAACTAATGGCTGCACATAATCAGGACTCATCAAGATACTCGCATCCATGGTTTCATCGTCGTTGGAGTTGGCAGAAGAAACAGCAAACGGTGCCGACGAGACAGCTCCATCTTTTTCATGGCTATCTCCGAACAAAAAGGGCCGAGCACCCACTTCCCGAACCTGAGAAAGAAATGACTGTTTGATGGACGATATCTGGCTTTCGGAGAGTAGGTCGGCCTTGGATATTAGAGGGATAACGTTGGCGAACGCAGATAGCTTCCGTATGCATGATATATCTGCCGAGATGGAATCTAAAACAACTGTCAGTACCTCTTATTCTGATATGGATCTTTGAATTGCCAAGGGGTGAACATACCTTCTGAGATAAGGTACAATATGGCATCTACCTGGGAGCCGCCATTTCCGCTTAAAAGACCCTGGAAATCAGTGTTGGCTGAATCTAAAGATGTTACAGCCCTCTGAAATTGCTGACTGATATACTGTACGATGCATTCTGCCTGATCTGCTAGGCCCAATGTGCCGCCATCTGTATCAACGAAGCATAGGTTTCTCTCCAGTACGAAGTCACCCGTACTCTTTCTCCGTCGGAGAACTCTTGAATCTTCGAGATCTGACCACCACGATGGATACGGCTTTGTACTAGCGTATATCTCCACAATTGACGTAGGCTCTCGTGTGGAGCGGGATCGATGGGCACGGCTAGAACCAGGTTTGCTTGGCTTCCGGTTTTCTTTCTGACAAGGACTACGAGGAAGAGGGTCGACATGCACTATATCTTCAAGCATTTGGACAATGGACTTGATAAGAGACGTCTTCCCGGAACCTGAGGGCATTGGTCAGCAATCTCACACAAAAACCGGGGGACACGTTAGTTTTCTTACCAGAAGCACCAGCAAGGAGAACCTTAAATCTCCCCATTGACTTCCCCTTTTCTGTAAAAGGTCTCCGGCTGGGCATTTTGATGCTTGGCATTATAAGCTGCGGAGTGCTATCGCTATCTTGGATGCCAGATGAATCTAGCCCACTGCTTTCAATTTCTGATTCTCCTCTTTGGTTGGTGTTCTCATCTAGTATAGATATTTCATCAGCATGTCGGAAGGATCGTGTCGATGTTGATTTGGGACTGCTCGGGAGGGAAGAGGGCTCGGCCGGCGAACTGAGGAGGAAGGGCGATAGCGGAAGAGATGTGGGTATATTCGAAGGGGTTCTGCTATGTCTCGGTTTGGAAGGGGACGGGCTCGTCTCTCGATAAGCACTACCGTGCTCAGCAGCTTTCGTTGTTGTCATCCTGCCGTGACTTTGTGGGGATGGTTCATCCTCTTCCATTTCAATTTCGATTTGAAGTTCAGGCTGATTGGTTGCGGGGCCCATCTTGCTACTATCAGAGGACGGGTCTATGGATTCTTCGAGACTCTGCACGCCATATGCACTGTTGCCAGCATCCTCTGTTACAGTAGCTTGGAAATCAAAGATGGAGCTATCTCGAGCAAGGAAGAAGGTTTCTGGAGAAGCGTGGCGGGTATCATCCCCAGCTCCCGCTGGCGAGGTGGATTTGCGGGGTTTGGGTAGGAAGGTGTCGGGAACAGCAGGCCGCATAGCTAAGATCTGGAGAGAACTGTATCTGAGTTGATAACGAGTATCCGCATCTAGGTGGGATACAGTTCGAAGCTAGCAGGCGGATGGTTGGGGGGTTAGTACTATGGTACCAGCGGCGGGGAGAGTTGTCGTGGTGAGCTATGAAGATGGAGAGAGATAGAGATAGAGAGAGATATTGCGTGTTGAGGCACCTAGGTACCAGCCGGGGTTGGCGTGGCAGGGAGGTACATTAAGTCCATGTCCATATCATGTGCTGGGCAGCCAACGTGGGGTTGGGCGGATGCGGACTGGCTGCGGGCACTCGCGGCCACCGCGGAACATGACGTGACCCCGGATCAACCACAGTATCAAGCAAGCAAGCAAGCAAGCAAGCATCGAGCACACAACAGGCGAGAGACACTTCCCGTCTTACTATATCAATAATTTGCTCGGTTTTGCCTCCATCCCAAAACACTGCAAGTTTTTTTGCACCCCGATTTCCGCGCATCTCCCGTGTATCTTCTTATCTCGCTGCCAAGCTGGGGTCGTCCAGGCTGTTTGGCGCTAGAACAAAACATCCAACCCCGCAAGACCCAGCCGATTCGATGAGCTAAAATGAACCAGCACCACCACCACATCATATCAACTGGGCACACTGCATTCATATATTCTCTTCTTTTCTTCATCTCTCCTCGCAGCGACAATCCCACTCGACGCATAAAACATAAGAACGTCGAACTCTGTAAGTGATGTCTAGTGATCTGCTTAACTCAGTTTCGAGCATGTTGCTACAAGACTGTGGCGAGAAGTATTATACTCTCAGTTTGTATAGCTTGAAGCCAATTCCAGCATTTTACCCCTGGTCAAAACGACACGGATATTGGGATCTGTATAGACCCAATGCTGTTGATGATGCTAGTGATGAAACTTATAATTTTGCATCCTAGGTTGTTGAGGCGTTACATCACTTCAACGCCGTCTTCGAGTCCTTGACTTGTCTCCGTCAGCCGAAGATCTTGGATGGCTTCTTTACTGCAAATGTTTATCAACCGCTCTCCCAAGATTTTACTACAGGATGATTCTGTTTTGGCATGGTCTATTTTGAATGACATTTGCTAGAGTAGAATGTGAATGTTGCCTGGTTATTCGGACGGTGACCCCCCTTCGCTTTGAACTACTTGGCATTTCGGACATCCCCTCCAGCGTCATACCATCCACCGCCTCTAATTAACTTATAGGACAGGGTTTTACTACAAGTATGGTAACTCTTTCTAAGTTCTGCTTCAAGATACATGGCCATTTTATGATACCCAGTTAGCTGGTCCAATTTCCTAGATGTCTTCTTATGGGAATATCTGTTCAGACTGCGAGTGGTCTTACAGAAATTATTGCTGTACTTGCATTATTTCTCTGCTGTCCCTTGAAGAGTCTTCCGCAACACATATCATTCTTAGGCTTGCCGTGCTTGAGTCGGGGCCCCTTTCGTTGCCGAGGAACGGCTGAACGGCATTCTCAGAAAGCTATGGTGGTTACACCGTTTGCTTCTATTTAATCCAGCCGAGCAATGATTCCATATATATCATGTAGGATTTAAGGCACAGCTTATATGAGTGCGCACCTATTCAAAGGAATTTCCTTTGTTGTTGCCCTATCTTATATGCATTGGCCGGGATATGCGCTTGACGCCCCTCGACCCATCAGGTCCAGACGTCATTCTCTTGTTGTCGAGTTTGACAAACAACTTCGGCCAGCAAACATTTTATTTTTTTTATATTAGAAATCTCTCTTTATTCAGCGCCAAGGTATCCAGCACACAGCACAACTACTTTGCAAGTTTTTATTCATTGCCTCCATGCTTACGATGCTCAAGGGGTCAACTACTTCTTTAAGCCTGCGAGGCCACTTCGTCACGTCAAATTAATGCAGCTAGCGGCAGAGCAATTCAACTTCTTCCCCAGCAGAGAAGTATACATTCCACAGAACGTGTCAGAGAGAAGTGTTATGGGGATGGACCCTCGTCGCGATATTGATATCTTTTATCTTCTTCCCAAGAACTCAGTGCAACAACCGCAATGCCTAACCACGGAAGTTTACCGCCCGTTTTCTGAGCTTGCGTCGTTTGACAAAGACCATGTAGATGTTGCACTGCATGCATCTCATGTACATGCTTTAACGATGGAATCCCTGCATTGAATGAAATAGATGTAATTCAATATCCAAGACTTTTCCATATTGCTCAACATCCCCTTTCTTCTCCTCGGACAAGTGGTCAATACCCATATTATTATCGGCTATAAAAGCCATTCATCCATCCAGCCTTGCTTTTCGTTTCCCATCTGACGCTTTTAGCAGCAGCTTGCCTCGAATCCCAATTGCTCGGTTACCTACAGTCCAATATTTATATCCCGCCGACGTCCAAATCCACGGCAACTTTCTCTCCACCGACTTTCAATCCCCTTAAAACAAACAAGCAGTTCAATATCCTCCCAAAGTGAAGATGCAGCTGTCTAACCTCCTCACTCTTACACTCACCCTCCTTGGGGCAACCGCACTCGCCCTCCCAGCCCCGGAACAACAGGCCGGGCTAGCCATGCTTACTGAGCAAGAAATTCAAGAGCTTCAGGCATGGCAAGGAAAGAAAGAGCATTGTCTGCGGAGATGCTTCAATATTGAGATAATCTGTCGAGGAAAAGGAATGGTACGTGTATCTTTTCTTCGCCCCCTTACAAGACCGTTGTTGGAAGTTTACTAACATTAGCATGTCAAAAATAAACAGTATCCTAAAAACCGTCCGATGCTTGGCTACGTATGCACCCCATGTTCTCTCCTGCGAACCTTTCAACGACGAACTCAGCCCTAGCCTCCTTTTCTTTTCACTTTGCTCCCTTAGAATGCATAGGCACATTCATACTTGATGCTAACATATCACAACACATTTAGCCGGAATGCTGGACTTGCTGCACTAAAAGATGAATCCATATCGCTTTCGAGCGGCTGGCGTGGATAGTTTCTCTTTCCAGCGCAAGCGGGGTTATACGAAGTCAGAAGGGAGGGGAGCCCTATGGAAATAGTAGTAAGGATTTTCGGGGACAAGGGGAAAACAGGAATGAGGGGGAGAAGCATTTTGTTTATGTGAGATAACTTGGAGCAGTTGAAGGGAATATAATCGATTGCCTTTCTCTTCTCCTATTTGCAATTGACTACAGCATTATTCTCAACAGTGGTCCTATTTACTATGTGTCTCCTAGGAGACTTTTTCTTCGTTTAACTGTAACGCGGCTTTTTTAATATATTCCCGTATGCTGTAACACGGTAAAACAGTTTTTCACTCGCCATTTTTCTACTTGTCCATCGTCGAGGATTTAAGGTTGAAGCAATAAGCCGTAACTACTACCTAGACGTGTTCAACAACGGGTTGAACGGCTGCTAAGGGGGCACGAACGCAAATACCTATCAAACGATGACGATTTATTGCTAAATTACTTTGAAAGGTGCGCAGGAGCGAAAGCATCGACTACATGAGATTACTTAAAGAAGGACGCTACGGGATCACTCAAAGAAGGACACTCCTGCCAGAAGCCAAGGACATAGACGACTGACTGTATGCACGTAGGGGGCTCTGCTCAGAAGAGAAACCGACCTCAAAAAAGGATGCCGCGATAATCGTCATCGTCATCACCAAATGCCTCGCAAAGACCTTAACTGACTCATAAGCAGACACCATCAGATCTAGGAATGAATAAGTCCCAGAAATACCCGAACTTCACGAAAATCACCAGGCTAACAATCAGCGCAAAATCTCCTAGCCGAACTTCGAGTAGACTCATGACGGCAACAAAACAAACTTTCTTCTTTGCATCCTCGGGCGCTCAACGGCTCCGCAATTCGGTATGCGCTGCAGGAGTCGTGTAGCTTGTCCCCCCTTTGGCCCACCAGTGTGGAACCGCCGTATGCATATCTACAGTTGGCCCTTGGGTAGGGGAACATGCATAGCGATGACATCACTGTTTTCTTTTTTGATATTTCAAGATTTCGGGTTAAGCGAGATGTCTGTCTTCTAACGGGGTCTGAACGGTGTCCAGAGTTTAACTTTGGCATGGAGTAGTTATGGAGGACGGAGAACGGAGAGGGGGGGGCTGGTGGACCGAGTGATATAAAATTCACCGCGTCCATGTCAAAATGAGCGCAGATCAAGCGCCTTTTTCTTTTCATGGAATCTGGATAAGCGTTTTATGTGGTGATGTTCACAAGACATAGAAATCAATGGATATCAAAATTCTGAAATATAGAGAGTGCGAAATCGGCCAAAGAATGGTAGTAAATCCAAGGGACTCCTTCTTGGCTGAAACTGCGACGACCAAAAAAAGGAGAGTTACCAATTAAGACTAAATATAGAAATCCCAGTGGCAAACAGGTGCGATGTTGCCATCCATGAATATTTGATATTTTGATTGCCGACTTTTCTCCAGGCTATGGCAGACTGGCAGGCTGAAGCTGTGGAAAATCCTCTCAGGAGGTGGAGATGGGTGTTCTTGGCGATGCAGTTGTATTTGAAAGAAGGGCGGTAGAAGACATATAAACCTTCGGGGATCGACCATTAATTTCCTTGCTCAGCATCTCCAAGACTTCAACTTTTCCATATGAAAAGCTTAAGCACATCCTTTATGAAATTCCAAACGTTGAGAAGCGGTCAAGGTGCAGCCAGCGCTAGTCCTTCCATAGTAGGAAGCGAATATATAGAGGAACGCAGTTAGTAGTTTAGTACCTTCAAGTTCCTATGAGCTCCATTTTGTTCCTTGCTCTTTATAGTTGCCCAATGCCCATCCATTATTCTCTTCCTTTCCCGCCATTATCATTTTTTGAAGTCCACCTTGGAATCTTTCCCAATTCTTTCCCCACCAACCCCACCTCGTTGCTCAGTGGATGGCCCATGCTTTCGAGACGAGGAAGAGTTTAGAATAGCAGGGCTGTGTGTTTGAGCCCTAGATATCCCGACCAATGTTGTGACCATGGAATCGATGCTTATTACTACTTGCTTAATGGTACTGCGCATAGTTTGCCAAGTTTAGATGAGCCTGGTGACAGTGTTCCTTTGAGCTTATCGCGGTCCAGGAAAATAATAGATTTCTCGCTGCACAAGCTGCATGCAAGGCTACGCCGTCGCGCGCCACGCTGCCGCCACGCGATTAAATTGGCGTCGCGAAATTTCTTCGCTCCCGAGTAGTCCCAACCCCTGCTATCTCATGCATGGTTGTTGCCGCTAAAATCGGTGTTTGCAGACGACGCCTAGGTAGTTCTCCATAGTTAAAAGCGAAAGTCCAGATATCGGGATTTCATTGCCATGTCAACGCGGTTTTTTTGAACAGTGGTACTGGGTTCGAACGGAGGATGGGTGCCCCGTAAAAGTATCCTCTCCGAATATCGGGAAACGTAGGGAAAAGAGAAGCTAAAAGTGAAGAATGACGTCTGGCGTGATTTCTCGTTTAATTGGTTGACCCCGCCCAAGATGAAGCAGCCCAGCCCGGTGGCTGCACTGGCTGCTAGGCTAGCGGATGCCGTTAGGTTCGTTTTAGAGAGAGAAAGCAGTGTAACCTTGAGCTGCTGTGAAGTTATCATCTATCTCAAAGGGAAATAACAAGGATGGAGAGATAAGTAAAGAAAGAGATAGCAAAGAAAAGAGAAGTCAATGGCTACAGGAAGAGCAGCACAGCGAGATGTTCAATAGATGCGATGTAGATATATCCTTCCCCAGTGTCATGGCCTGCAAACGGCGTCATGTGACTCGGGCAGAATTCCAGCATCCATCCATGGATGGAAACCGCTTTGCAAGTACCCCCACGCACTTCCCGCGCTAAGCCCACCACCAGATCCTGTATCCTGCCGCCTATTGGCTGCAAGCCCTGCAGTGCCCGTAAGCCCATGTTCCGTGCTCGCTAAGCACCACTTCGCACCGCCCACTCAGCGCCGTCCACCGTCCTCCATCCGCCCTCCATCCGCCCTCCATCTGTCCTCCTCCTCCTCACCGTCCTCAACCCCATCTCTGTGCAGTCATGCACTACTGCGCTTGCTTGCTTTTTTGAATTCTCCTCTTCTCAGGCCATGCCCCCAGATTTCATCATCGCTAGGGCTCTCGCTGTTTGAGACCCTCTTTCGTTCGCTACACCCTTCTAATTAGTTTCCGTGTTTTCGGTCCCCCCGCCGCAGCCACCTGCGGCTACTCCCCCCACCCGCAAATTTGACCACCCTCCCATCCACCTGTCTGCAGTCTCCTGCCTCGTCTGCCACTGTTTTCCTCTTCTTGTTAATCCCGTCGCAGTCGTCTAGCAGTTCACAATAACAATCATGGCGATGGAAAGAGATACTACCTTGTCAAGTTGGTCCGATAACCTGCCTGAGGAGTTGCTCGTCCCCGTATCCGGTGAGGAGGAGTTCTCCAAGTACCTGGATTTCGACTTCAACTTTGCGGAATTGGACGACGCCGCAAACCAGCGGCACAATGGGCATGATGGACACAATGGCATTCATACCTCTGCCCACGATATCCCAACGACCATGCAGGATGTGCAACACCACCAGCAGCACCAACATATGCACAACACTTCCCAGGCTCCCAGCTACCAGCCTGCCTTGCAACAAATGCACCATGATATGGGAATGCAAGGCATAAACACGACGAGCGCGCATGTAGAGCCGCAATACTACATCCAGAAACAGCCAAATGCTTTCCCACAGACCTATGGTCATAGACCATATATTCCTCCAACGCCAAATAGTACCGAGATGCATGCTGGGGTTCCCCATGGCCTCACGAGGCTGGACACTGATAGCCATAGGCACTACGAACATTACGCAAGACCCAGCGACGATCAGGTATGAACATCTCTTAAATCACGCGCAAGTCGAATCCATCTGAATCCTAACAAAACTTATAGAGCGCCTTCACCCCGTCACTTTCACCCGCAATGACTCCCTTGGAACAACAGTTCCGTTTGCCTGAATACACTGTCCCTGGCGAATACTTCACCCCTCTCACCTCACCCGCCCTTGAGGCGCAAAATTCAAATAACAATAGATATGTATTCAATGGCACCACAGCAGCCCAAACCCCCGATATAGGGTTTGTATCTTCCCCAGTCGACCTGGGAAATCAAATGCCTTCTGCCTCTGCTCCTTCGTCTCCAGGCCTTCCGCGGAAACAACGACGAAAACAGTCAATTTCAACTCGAGCCGGAACGCGCTTAGTTCGACAGTCACCCTCAGTCCGTCCTATCAGCCGGCGGAAAACACAGTCTAGTTCAACAATTCCATCGGACAATACTAGCTACCCTGCAACCCATGACAGACCTTCAAGTGGGCTGGCGGTGAATCAGATGGATGCATATCGCCCTGCAGGAAGCACTGAAAGCTCTGGACAGGATTCAGTCTCTCCCGAACCCCTCTCTGAACCATTGATGCCTCCGCCTGCGCTTCCACGATCAACGAGGTCTCCTTATATTGGAGCGCACGATTCCCAAGCAACGGCTAGGGAAGCTGCAACTCCTGCCACTCTGATGAAATTGCAAAGCCAACCCTCGTCTGCGCAAAACTCTGAGAACCAGTTCTCAAGAAGCGGAGGCCTCATTGTTAATGATTATCCTGATGAGACCATGGAGGATATTTCATTACCAGAAGCAGCTTCCTCCAATTCTGAACTCGCTACCGCTTCTTCTGGGACAATCGTGCCGAACAATGACGTTACTCCGACGCTATCGGCTAAACAGACTCCAAAGCTGAAACCCACGACCAATGGATCAATACAACGCCCAGCTACTGCTTCTGTTACACAAAGTCCCCAGGTCGGAGCTATGGCATCTCCAACTGGACCAGTTGGGGCCAAGCGGGCTGAATCCAAACCGAACGGCCGAGTATCTAAGAAACGACAGAGTGTTAGCTCCTCTCAGGTCAGCCCCGCATTGCGGCCGAAGATTAGCCCCAGCATCCAACCATTGATCCGTGGTGATGGTAAGTTTTCCGCTTTAGCTCACTTCTTTCCGCATATCGTGGGTATGCTTACTAATCTGTTTCAAACTTATCAGGTCTGAATCCGGAAACCTCAGCTCTTTACCTTGCGTCTAAGTCTAATTATCAACATATCTTGGAAGGAACACTTCTCCCAGGTGTATCATATCCGAATGCACTGGCCGAGAACCTCAGTTCCAAACGTACCAATCATAAACTAGCTGAACAAGGGCGCCGAAATCGTATCAATACGGCCCTCAAGGAAATTGAAGGTTTACTTCCACCTCAGCTCATCAAAGAAAAGGAGAAAGCAGACAAAGCCGGCGATGGTGACGGAGCGAACGGCACAACCAAATCGGAGAAGTCAAGTTCAACACAAAGTATCAGCAAGGCGAGCACAGTTGAAATGGCAATTGTGTATATCAAGTCGCTACAAAAGGAGCTTCTTGAAACCAAGGAGAGGCTGAAAACCGCAGAATCGAAGCTTCAGGAGAATGGCGAAAGCAATGGCTGCCCAAAGGAGACCGAGAAAACAGAAGAGAAGGGCAAGGAAGCCAACACTGCTTCCACCTAACTTAGGCGAGCTGTCCTTTCCTCGCTCTTCTCTTTTCCTGGCCGGTGGCTGTGATCGAGTCTACGGCTCTATGATTTTTTTCTCATTTTTCTGTCTATACCTCAACTAATATCTTCCCATCTTGGCGTCAGATATTTATACGTTTATGCTGTTCATATTTATCCACGTTATTACGGGTTATGTGGTATCTTATGGTTTGTTTGCGACATGGCGCGAATCTAATCAACGGGCGGTAATCAAGGAGATCAGAGCGTTACGGACCTTGGTTATCATTCCTACTATGCTCGCTTTTATCTCAGCCTGCTTATTCTTCGCCCATGCTTTCTCCTTTAACCGAAAGAAAAAAGCCACATGATTTGTTTTCGTTTTTTGCGTTTGGAGGTGTGCTTGTTTCTTAATTATTGTACATGCTTAACGAGACGGAATACTGGGCGGCTATCTGGGATTTCTTTGGAGCGTTTCTGAGACCGGCTTTATTATTACTTCTTGCTCTTCAACATCTGTTTTCATATTATTATATATACATATATATCTATATATCTATACATATATTATCCTTTTCTTTTATTTGATATCTCCCTGTTCACTTTTCACTTGGGATATTGCTGTCGCTCATGCTCATGTCCCAGTGCTGGCTGGTCAATGACCGGCTAACGCTTGCACCAAAAGGTGTCTGCATACAGTGGCTTAGCCAATCTACAAGCCTCTTTATATATTCTTTTCTATCATACTAACGTAGACTTGAGCGCTTTATCTGGAGTACCCGAAATTCAGAGTCGAGGCGTCCTACGCATTCACTCCCTCCGACTCGTTCTCAACCTCTCTCTTTTGCTCACCTAGGTAGCCCCCCAGCCTCCCCTTTCTTCCACTTTTGCAAGCTGTGTTGAAGGGGCCTCCCCTGGGCACATTAAAAGTAACCGCTTATAGCCGTGGAATGTGGTCATCGCTTTCTTAGAAACGTTATTAACATTGTCCCTTATTCAACATTCTGCTCAAATAACCCCTTTTTCGCCCTAGGGAATAGGGGAAAGCCAACATGAGATTTTTGATAATGCGCTGAAGCAAGTGAATTAAGTCTACGGCGAGGCTGGCGGTAAGTAACACTTACTTACTCCCAGCCATTTAGGGATCAGTGAATGCTTGCAAAGATATGCATCTGCTCTGCCTAGTCAAGAGAACTGTAGACGGGTTTGAACTGAATGCCCATGCTC
Source organism: Helicocarpus griseus UAMH5409 (assembly GCA_002573585.1). Lineage (NCBI taxonomy): Eukaryota > Fungi > Ascomycota > Eurotiomycetes > Onygenales > Ajellomycetaceae > Helicocarpus > Helicocarpus griseus. Next base: position 22,021 of record PDNB01000012.1, on the reverse strand, counting down.
ATTGACAACAGCTATTGTTGACTGTCAGGTATTGTAGAATGAACCACCCTTCCCATAATCCATACCCATTGTGTCTCCCCCTTTACATTGAGATGTATATAAAACAGTATTGATAAGGTTGGCATTGTAGGAGAGTTTTGTGAGTAATACACAGCTACCATTAACACCCCCCGCCCAACGTCCCCGCAATATATGTGTAGTGGCTAAGCAGGTGTATATTCACTTTGTTCACACCAACCAACCAACCCCTTCCATTTGGGAACCAACAAAAGAATAGCCCTGAGGTACCTCAAAAGTACATAAATACCCGACTTCACCAAAGTGAATGACAAGTACTACTTTGGATAGCTACACCCGAGGGAGGCTGGGCCGGAGGGAACAAAGCAGTCACTTACCTTTCATGTCCCTTGCCTCCCTCCCTTTCTCTACGACATGTGCACCACTCCGCTCTCGATGACATCCCCTTCTTGCTCTATCCCTCTCTCTAGTTCTCCTTTATTCCTCCTTCTCGCACGAAGCCGTCATCCCCATCGTATTGCACGCACGCACACAGCGTCCACAAAGGAAGAAAAAGAACGAGCACCTCAATTAACGTCCAATACCAACCCGTACAGCCCTCTATCCAGCAATCCTGGCTTCCAATCTCACTTACGACAATACCTTGTCGCCATCCACCTCCCTCCACATCATCCTATCCATCGACTCTTACCAACCCCCCAGCTCCAACGATATGATGATGATGCAGGAAGCCAGACCAGGCCTAAAGGCAATCATGGCAGCGCGGGCCCGCCAGAAGCCAGCCATACGCCCTGATCCGATCCAGGATAGGGCATTGCAGCACCAGGCCGAGGAAACTAGGCGTGAGCGAATCATTGCTGTCTATGCAAAGATCTATGGGATTGCCAAGCTCGTTATGGCTGTATTGGCGGCGTATGGGGCGGAAGTAAGTGCCCATATAAGAAAAAGGGATGACAGCATCATATGAAGAACTATATGTGGCTGATAAAATGTTCTTTTCAGATCGACGAGAGCCCCAGTGGCATCAAATTCCACATTGAACAGGTCGAGTCTCAGATGACTGAGGACTCCACCTCCAAGCTCCTGGAGACCGTCGAAGACCTCTTCTACGCCCTCTACGGGGGGCTGAACGTTGAGATTGCTAACGTCCAGATGTGCCAGAACTTCCAGCCGGATTTCCAGAGAAATGATAGGGCGCTGATGAGGTATAGCGGCTATCCAACGGCTGCCGCCGCAGCTGCTTCGGGGAGACAGGATTGCCTGCCAGGACCCACGCACATCAGCATGATCTTCCATGCATGCAAGCGGCTGTTGAAATCAGAGGAAATCTACGGCCAACTTGATCGGGAGCTCATCCATAAATATAAGGCGGAGTACGTAGAGCACGCCGTTGAGGAGTATGCTGCCGATAATAGCCAGGGGGATCATCACCGGCAAGACCTACTGGCTTATCGAAGATATATCGAGAAGATGATCTCTGGTCCCAACTCGCCGTATGGTGGGCAATGGACCGGGCTGAACCCGATATACAGAGATGCCCCTGGCATGGTCCCAGCACTGCTATTGGAGAAATACCTTGCGTTTCAAACCAATGACAACGAAATTAACGAAGAAACGTACCCGCAGCAGCACGAGTACACAGAAGCAGCTGCAGCAACCCTAGCAATGAGAAGATCGCACTCATCAACCTCCCTAGACAGCCAACTCACCACTTCCTCCGCAGCCACCTCCTTCACAACCACGTCGTCCTCCACAAACCCCCACCTCTCCCCCCGCCGCTGCATCGAAGCAAACCGCGAAGCCGCCTACGCCATGCTCAGCGGCATCTCGGTCGGCGAACACCGCCGCCTCGAGGGCAAACGGGCTCTGCGCCAGTATGTCCGTGACCAGCTATGCATCTGCTTCGGCTACTGCTCGTGCGCGCACAAGTGCACGCTTAAGAACGTGCGGGTGTGTCCGTGTAGTGCACGGATGAGCGTTATTTGCGATGTGGAGATTGCTGGCGGGCACAATAATGGTAGGCAGCGAGAGAAGGAGGTGAAGGAGTCAGTGGTGGTGGTGAGGGATTATAGGAGAAGAGAGTTTGAGAGTAGGGCTGGACGGCTGGCGAGAGCGTTGTTTGAGGGGTTGTGCAATGGATGTGGGAGCGGGGGTGGGTATGGGTATGGGTATGATAGATACGGGAATGGAGATGGGAATGGGAATGGAGGCGGGGGGATGAGCTTCTTTGAGGTTTATATGGAGATCAAGGCCGGTGCGGAGGTTTTCCGACAGGAGGTTGTTGGGTATAGGAGGGCGATGGGGTTGTAGTTATCATGGGATTCTAACAGGAGGGGAATAGGGGAGGGGGAGGATTTGTATTTGAAAAAGGAGGGAGTTCTGCTCGTTTTGCTTTTTGCCTGGTGTTAGATGTAATGATAGGAAGATGGTGGAGGTGAGTATGGCTTTTTCTGTGTATCTAATTCTTCTTCTTGTGATTATTTTGTCTCTCTCTCACCCCTGTCTTCATTTACGATCGAATGTGGTAAGATGTTCTGTTTTATTATGAAGAAACTATGCACATCCAAGCAGTCATTGCCGCTTTAACAACCCAATAATCAATCAATATGTTCCAGCCTACTGGTTGTGGGGGGCCTGGGTTCCCGATCTGCGTAGAATTCGTTTTCCTATGAGCAAAGACCCTTATCAGAAAAAGATTTTTTAGACAGACTCCACTGGCCTGGCAGGTTATTTTCTTGTTCCCAACTTCCCGCTCATCAAATTTTTTCTTTTTATCTTTCTTCTTTTCCCTTCATTTTTCTATATTCCACATGGCGCAGTTTTCTTTTTTCTTTTTTTGCTTTCCCCTGACCCAGCTGAACGGTCAAATGCCTTCAGGCAAGGAGTATAAGCTTGCTGTTCTCACCCTGCAGATTCTCCCTATTTCGCATGCTGACAGTACACTACCGAACCAATTCAATAATCGAATGACTCTTTGAATTCCGAGAATCGAGCTCATGCAGCAGCAAATCAAGAGATCAAGCAACATGGCATGACAGCCAACAGCAGCCTTACAATGATGTTTCAGCTGCTATATGAAAGCAAACAAGGCTTATTTCATCTCACCTAGGATCCTATCTAGGTATCGCTTCATTCATAGCAAATTGAGAAATTGGCTCCAACACTGAAACTTCTGGCTCAACACGCCCAGCCATAGGTTCAATTGAGGTGGCCGAAATTGATGAGATATTGTTCATTTATCGTATGCACCTAGCTCTTCGCTGCGCCAGCAAATAAAGCGCTTATGCATTTTTTTGATTCCTTTTGTTGCATTGAGCGTAGGTGATGGCAACTGTGATTTTGGGCAGACATTATTTTTTTTTTTTTTGGTATGAGGTTTACGCTTATTTTCTGTTTGTTTGTTAGCTAGTTCATTGATTGAGTAAAACGGTTAGAATATATAAGAGTTAGGATAACCTTTGTTGTGAGTTGAATTGAGCTCAAGAAGCTGTGACTAAGAGCTAGCTGTATATACTTGAAGAAGAGGGTTGGATATTACGGTTGCGACAGTGGGCACGATAAAGATTGACATAGTAAGAATGAATTCGAGAATTGTGGAAATGCAGTCTGTTTTATTTATCATTATTCCATAATGGCGCTGACACATCTATCGCTCTGACGGGACTGCGGGCCTGTTTAGCACGAGTATCCATGTAACCTTAACGGCGTCGAATCCGGAATTGCAGCCCAACAAGCATCATGACATGACTTCGCCATGAACTTCGCCTTGGGGGCTGGGCCTTGTCCTATCGAAATCCCAACTAACTAGTCTAAAAAAAGAGAACGGAGATCTGCGCTGAAATTCTTTCTTCTGCCTGCCTGGCCTTTGCCTTTGCCTTTTCCCTTTGCCTAAACTCTCAACCTCATCTCACTCATTATTCATCTCGATCTACATACAAACTTCCCCATGATGCGCTGACCATCCCTCTCCCGCGGCCAAGGCGATATACTCCTACGCTGGCATGGTCCTTACTCGTCTCCCCGTCAAGCCCTCTTCTTTCTCTCATCATCCTTCTCCATCGTCCATATTCGCTCCCAAGTTACGACAACGACAACAACAACAAGCAACATGCATCATCTTCCGCCGCAGCCTGACCAGCTACAGAGCTACAGCGCCGACTGCTGGTCTCGCAACCCCCGTCCCCGATAATCCATCGCCTGCTCTGTCCAAATTCCCCTTCCGCTTCGAAACAGGCTATGCTTTGTGTCCCAAGAGGCCCTCCCGTGCATTTCCGCCGCCCTTTGTTTCGAAACCATCTACCTCCTTCTCAGATCCCCTGACCACTCACTTTCGAAGCCAGGATAAACGGCCCTGGGTGAATGGGGAGCTCATCAGGGGTCTGACGAACGGCGATGATGCCGTGCTCGTATCCGAGAACTATATGGGCGTGAATGATGGCGTTGGAGCTTGGGCGACCAAGGCGCAAGGACATGCAGCGTATGCGCGAAATAACAAATCGTTACCATCTATAACAACGTAGGGGCTAACGTTTTACACTTTTTTTTGTTTAGTCTATGGTCCAGGCTTATCCTCCACTTCTGGGCTCTGGAAGTAGAGCGGAAAGTCAGCAGAGGTTCCGTCCCGGACACCGTCTCATACTTGCAACACGCCTACGAACAGACCATCGAAGCTACCTCTTCTCCAAACCAGTGGCTGGGCACTACGACGAGCACCACAGCCCTGTTACACTATACCATACACGCAGGTATTCCTGTCCCCATGCTCTACATAACGAATCTGGGCGACTGCCAGGTACTAGTGATCCGGCCAGGTGAGCAACGCGTTGTTTTCAAAACGGAGGGCCAGTGGCACTGGTTCGACTGCCCCATGCAACTGGGCACGAACAGCGTGGATACACCCAGGGAACATGCGTCGTTGGCACAGGTTGAGCTGCAGGAGAAGGACATTGTCGTGGCCGTATCGGACGGCGTGGTGGATAATCTGTGGGAACACGAGGTGCTCAAGGTCGTTTTGGATAGTTGGGAAGAATGGCGCGGTGGAAGGAGAGATATTGATGATGCCTTTGCGGGTCGTGCGCCTGATGAGGGAGGTGCGATGGTTTATGTTGCGCAGCGGCTGCTGCAGGCTGCGAAGGCGATCGCGCAGGATCCGTTTGCCGAGAGTCCGTATATGGAGAGAGCGGTGGAGGAGGGGCTGGCTGTTGAAGGGGGTATGTTTTGTTTCCTCCTTGGCATTTTACACACTTTATTAATGGGTTGTCTAGGCAAGATGGATGATATTAGCGTCGTTATTGGAATGTGCATGAAACGCGGTAACTGAGTGGCTGCAGTGCTATTATATGAGCATAAGACACGAAAGATGTGGCACGGAAACTTAGGTCTTCGAGAATGTTGGTCATTCCCTCTAAGATCCCCTCCTGGTGGAGAATTATTTTAGGATGCAGACGCAATCGCGTCGCCACGTTCTGTCGGTAATACACCCTCTTGTCTCGTATTCCCTCTGCTGACTTTCCATACAGGCGGATACTCCATGGCGTCATGCAACGAGCACTTTTTAGTGCTGCCAGGACCTCGTCTATACTCACCCTTGGGTTCGACTATCGAATCGCTTGAACCGATAGAGGACATTTATTGGGTTGAGTTTTCACATTGTAGGCCTGTTGCCTACAGGCTGGTCATGGCAAAATGAAATGTCCAACAGCATGACAGCTACCTTGGGCAGACGTACAGCATAGTGCTGCAAATCTTTAACTAGATGTACCCTACTTGAGACATATCTACCTAGGTATTTGGCATATTTGCTGTCAATCGTGGCTATATGAAGCCGAACCGTCATTGTTGATATGTTTTCTTATTGAATATACACCTTTGCATTTACGGACTTTCCTATGTTTCCCATGCGGTTTCTGTTCAGAAGTTTCGGAAACTCTTCTAAACCATGTTTGTTATATCCTACTCTTCGGGGAAAGCTTCAAGGAATGGAAGATTTCTTAGGGGTTCAATTCCTGTTTGTTCCATTGAGAGGGTACAATTAGAAAGAACATAAGAGAAGTTGCCATTTTGAAGAGGGCATGTCTTCATAAGAGACTGATAGTTCTATGAAGAGTCAACAATCAGAGCTCTGTTATATTTGAAGGGCCTTATCACGGTGCCTTCAGAGCAGAAGACATAGTTCTATTTTCATACAAAGTGAACATTTCATCTATATTTTGTTTCTAACCTCTAAAATGGCCTCAAAACCTCTTAGTTTGACCATCATAGATACCTTATGTTCATCACATCACGACCAAACAGCGCCCAACAACTCACAACCCACCCGCATCCCCTTAGATCCCGTCTCCTTCACCCGCACTTCTCCCACCCAATCCACCGCGGCAATCGCAGTCCGGCATCTTTTTAGCCTATGGTACCAACCCCTCCCTCCCCAACTAACGACCTACTGCCTCTCAGCCAGCGACACCGGCCATGGCGGGTGAAAAGTTGGAGCTGCGGGGGAAAGATGAGAAATGGAATGAGATAAGGGATGACAAATGGGATAACTAGACGCTTATCAGCATCATAAAAAAGGCGAGAAGTTGGTCCTGGCTGAGTTGGCTGTATATATGATAGAGTTGAAAAGGGGCGGAGGTTCCAAGGAAGCCGTGGAGGTTGATATCATCCCCACGCGCTAAACCCTATTAAGAGCTGTGTCTGGATTCCACCAACACCAGTGTCAACCTGCCAACTTCCAACGCCTGCACTTTTCCCACTCTCCAATTCATATCATCTCCAACCATCCCTCTCTTTACAATTGATCTACCGGTATTCAGTCCCAGACAAACAAATTTTATTATCTCAATTCCTAGAGAACCATTGTCCAGCTTACCACTAGCTACCCCGCCATTGTCAACAATTACCCCTCATCTATCCGTTGACGTCAATTATCTCTCCAACCATGGTGGGAATGACCCCAAACCTCTACTCCTTCCCGGACACCGACACTCTCGCAAAGCAACTCCGAAAATATGTCCTCCAGTCGCAAAATGCAGCCATCACCAGACACGGTGTTTTCCGCGTAGCCGTCTCCGGCGGCTCCCTCCCCACCATCCTCGCCAAAGCCCTCCTCGCCCCCAGCGATGGCAGCCAGGAGGACACCCCTCAATTCTCCACGTGGGACGTCTTCTTCGCCGACGAGCGCGTCGTGCCCCTTGACCACGAAGACAGCAACTACCGCCTCGTGAAGACCGAGCTGGTCGACAAGATTCCCGCCGAATTGGGCACCCCGAAAATCCACCCCATCGACACCACACATATCAACGACGATGACCCGCAGGAGGTCGCTGACCAGTACCAGGACGAGCTGATGCGCTCCTTTGCGGCCAAGGATAGTGTGAAGCTGCCCGTTTTCGACCTCCTGCTTCTCGGCTGCGGGCCGGATGGACACACCTGCAGTCTCTTCCCGGACCATGAACTGCTACGCGAATCAGATGCCTGGGTTGCCCCGATTGCAGACTCTCCCAAGCCCCCTCCCAAGCGCATCACACTCACCCTGCCGGTTGTTACACATGGGTTGAGAATTGCATTTGTTGCGACGGGGGAGGGGAAGAAGGGCATTATGAGACAGATCTTTGATACGGAGGAAGGGAGGAATTTGCCCTGTGGGCTAGTGAATGTTGGTGGCGCAGAGAAGGTGAGCTGGTTTACGGATACGAAGGCTGTGGAGGGGGTGGCTTTTCCGGCTAAGGGGAATCTGTGATTGAGTTGGATGGGAATTACTTTCCGCCGTTTCAAGACACTTCAAGCGAGTGCGTTGCGTCAAGGGAGGCACCTTAGTTGATTGGGCAGAGAAAAGTCGTTTCCGTTCGGACTGTCGATCGGCTCATACCCAGTTGATGCTAGGACATGAAGAGTGGTCTCATGGTTTTATTCCAGTTGCACGAATCTGTTCGCGCTTTTTTACCTCACGATTATATGTAACTACGCCGTATACAGCTATGCTGCGAGCTTTTTTTCTAGGCTTTATTGTTGCAGGCGATTTACTAAGCCCCCAGGGAAGCAGTCGTTTTAGAAAAAGAAAAATGTACCTTATCTTTTAAAGAGCCGAAGCCACGCCTCAAGTGTGAATAGGGGCGTCATCCATACTGAGTTCGTTCTTTTGCATTGAAACTTCATCGTGAAGTAGGTAGATATTTAGATTTATAACGCACTCATCCGCTGGGCAAGAATAAACATCACGTGACGCTATAATGTCTACCCACTATAAAACTCTTACTACTTTTGGCTTAGCGCAAGTACATGGAGTTTTCGAAATTTCGAATATGTCACCATCAAGATCTCCGCCCAACATATTGCTATATCTGAACATTTTAACGCATATTTTCTATATGCAAATTACTCTCATCATTTTCGCACCGTGAGTCAAAATGAGGGCTAAGCGGTCAAAGAAGTATCGCAAGCTTATGCACCAGTATGAGCTCACGTTTGGCTTCCGCGAGCCATATCAGGTGCTTGGTATGTCGCTTTCCCTTTCAGCGTTCCTAGGATCGTCTCTCAAAATAAAATGGTTGGGTCAATGTATAAACTGACTTTATATACAGTCGACTCAAATCTTTTACGAGCCGTACACTCCTTCAAAATGGACCTAGTGCCCGCCCTCGAACGAACATTACAAGGCAAAGTAAAGCCATGTATGTTTTTATCTCCGCCCTCCTTACCTACCCTACCTACCCAGCCTCACCATCCCAGAGCGCATGCCTGTCTAACCAATTACACATGTTTCCAGTTATCACAAAATGCTCCCTAGCAGCCGTAATGGCCTCCTCCCCCTCCGAGCCAAATTCCAGACCCAACGCGCGACCCGCGCAACTCCCACCACCCACCGTCCTCCCCCTCCGCTACTGCTCGCACAACCAAGACTCCAAACCCATCGACGAAGTCGACTGTCTCCTTTCCCTCCTCTCACCCAGTCCCGAGATAAAGAAGAACAAAGAACATTACATATTAGCCACCGCAGACACGCCAGCAGCCCCCGAACCATCAGCAGCCAAGAGCAATAATTCGCAGAAGAAAAATTGGAAATCTACAGTGCCTGCTTTGGCGCCGGAACCGCCGGCGAATCTGCTGCGAATAGGCGCTAGACAGATTCCTGGAGTTCCAATTATATATGTGAAGCGCTCGGTGATGATATTAGAACCGTTGAGTGGTTCGTCGGAGAGTGTGAGGGAGGGGGTTGAGCGGGGGAAGTTCAAGACTGGGGTTACGAAGGCGGTGGTGGGGAAGAGGAAGAGGGGGGATGAGGAGGGGGATGAGGATGGTGATGGTGGTGATGATAGGCCGGTGACGACGACCAAGGAGAAGAAGCCGAAGAAAGTTAAGGGGCCGAATCCGCTGAGTGTTAAGAAACCGAAGAAGAAGGCTAAGCCTAGTGGTGGTGGTGGTAGTGGTGGGGAAGGGAAGGAGGAGAGAGAGGTTGCTGAGGTAAAGCAGCCCGCGCATGATGCTAAAGTCGGAGATAGCAAGGAGGCCTCAAACGAAGGTGGAGAGTCGACGGGGAAGACGAAGAGGAAGAGAAGGCATAAATCCCACAAGTCGGACAAGGCGGGGGAGGCTGGTACGGCGCAACCGGAAGGACCTTTGTCTGTTGAATCGTGATACCTACTAGAGTTCTTGCAATTGTTATTTGTTTCTGTAATGTAGATTATTAATGTCATTCTCTCACAGTAATGCAACAGTTATCTGAGAAGCGGAAATATTTCTGATCTTCAGATCTAATGGGTAGTATATATATACAAAACCGCTGGCATACATACTTCGTACACATCCGCACATTGATACCTCCACATAACATCCCAGCCCAATAGTGTCGGGAGCAGAGTAGTCCAGCAAGCAAAAAGTCCCCAAACGCCAAAACACCTCAGTTCTCAATAACGACTTCGTCGGTCCAGACGGAGCCTTAATTTCGGCCGAGATTGCACTTTATAATGCGCCATCTTCACGACTCATCCTCCTTCCTCCAAACCTCCTCAATCCTCTTCCGGTTCTCCCTAGCCTTCTCGCGGTTCCTTTGTGCGCGCTTATATCTCTCCGCTCCCAGGCATCGGTTCACGTCCCGCTTGATATCGTTGCAGCCGGCCAGGGCTTTATGGAGGAACCCCCGCGCATGGCATTCGTCGAGCATGTTCATGATTTCTTCGCAATCTATTACAAGAAAGTTAGTTGACTGAAGACATTTAGAGTCCGAGCCAAAGAAAAGAGGTGAAACGCACTTATGTTGTCTTTGGTATGGAGGTGGGAGTGCATTTTGAATGTGATGCCCGGATTGGCCGGCCTATTCCGTGACAATTAGGTTTTCGAAGGGACGGGTTGGCCGGACAGAGTGCAATTGGGTCTAGCTTGTTGGGATATATGTGCTAAATTTTTGTTTTTGGGCCATACGGTGTAATTGCAACTGGTTGTTGTTCTTCAACGGGTTATTATTTTAATGATTGTCTGACGATGGTCGACCTCGAACTCTTTCTCCGAACTGTTCTCCGCCTGTCATGTTTTCGCGCGCCAAGACATTGACTTTCTGCCGGGCGGTGAGGGCGGAGATGGTCCCGCACTTGCAAAATAAAATATATATATAAAAAAAAAAAGTTTGGACGGGAGAAAAGACGTCCAGCATTGAACGAAAACGAGGGGAGCAACGGTGACAGTCTCCTTGGGTTATAATTCATTCCAAAGTAACTACCTTAGAGAAAAAGGTAGTGTTTCTTCCTTTTACACCACCGGGTGTACCGATAGGAGATTTCACCAAATTCTGCCGTGCCCTCAGCGCGCACGCCTCCGACAAAACAATATATATACCGCGCACTCGTTTCCCCCCGCCATCAAGATGACTAGTATGATTACAGCAACGACATGGGTGCGCCGTGGTGTGGCTGCCCCGTTTCCAGAAAAATACGAAATTGATGAGAATGAGATCAATCGCATATCGGAGCTCGCAAAGCTCCAGCTTGAGGATGCGAAGATAGATCTCAAGGAAGCACAGGATAAAAACAGCAAGGATGAGATGGATGTCGAGGAGGATGAGGGAGAGGATAGTGATGATGAAGTGGAGGAGGAGCAGAAGGCCAGCGGAAGTGGGAAAGGAAAGGAGAAGGCCAAGAAGTATGTTATATCTTTTACAAGGCAATTTAATGGGACCTAAGTTTAGTTTCTTTGCTAATGTGTATGTGTAATTGATAGCGGCGACAAGAAGGACGATGGTGCGAATGACGACGAGCTTGCAGAATACGACCTTAATCATTACGACAGCGATCCTGTGGATGAAGACGGCGAACAAGTTACAATGTTCGGCAATGTCCGATCGCTTGCATATCACCAACCCAACGAGGAGGATCCATATCTAGTTGTCCCAGAGGGAAACGATGATGACGAGGATGAGGAGAGAGAAGAGCTACAGATTATGCCCACAGACAACCTTCTGCTGGCCGCAAAGGTGGAAGATGAGGTTGCACATATGGAAGTCTATGTCTACGAAGATTCGGCGGACAACCTCTACGTGCATCACGATGTCATGCTCCCCGCGATCCCACTGTGTCTAGAATGGTTAGATATTCCCGTTGGCAGGAATTCGGAAAACAGATCGCACGGAAACTTCGTCGCAGTAGGTACAATGGAGCCGGACATTGAAATTTGGGACCTGGACATCGTGGACTGCATGTACCCGAACGCCATCCTGGGCCAGGGCGGTCAAGAGGAGAACTCGGAAACGAGCTCCAAAAAGAAGAAGAAGAAGGCCAACAAGGCCAACGACGAGTACCACGTCGATGCCGTCCTTGCGCTAGCAGCGAACAGACAGCACCGCAACCTCCTCGCCTCCGCATCGGCAGATCAGACCGTCAAGCTATGGGACCTCAACACGACCAAATGCGCCAAGTCATACACAAACCACACCGACAAAATCTGCGCCCTGGATTGGCACCCGAAGGAGTCCACAGTACTGCTGAGCGGAAGCTACGACAAGACCGTTGTGGCAGCGGACATGAGAGCCCCCGACGCAAAGGCTGCCAGATGGCGAGTAGACAGCGACGTCGAGAACGTCCGATGGGACCCGCACGACCCCAACTTCTTCTACGTCACCACCGACAGCGGCATGGTCTACTGCCACGACGTCCGACAAGCATCCGCCACGGCGGAATCCGCCAAGCCACAGTGGATGCTGCAGGCACACGACTCCTCCGTCTCGGCCTTTGACATCAACCCGACCATCCCCGGCTTCCTCGTCACAGGCGCTGGCGACAAGCAGGTCAAGCTGTGGAATGTGCAGGATAACAAGCCCAGTATGGTTGTTTCGAGAAAGTTGGAGGTTGGCAAGGTCTTCTCGACCACGTTTGCGCCGGATCAGGAGGTTAGTTTCCGTCTCGCGGTTGCGGGGAGTAAAGGGCTGGTGCAGATTTGGGATACGTCTACGAATGGAGCTGTGCGTAGGGCGTTTGCTTCTCGGTTGGGTGTGTCCGCGCACGAGGAGGTTAAGGAGCGGATGATTGGGATTTCGCAGGATGATAGTAGTGATTCGGATGAGGAGGGTGAGGGTGCTGATGGTGAAGAGGATCAGGATGGCTGGGAGTCTATGGAGGAGTGATTAGAGAACTTTTTTTTTCTTTCTTTTTTCTTTTTTCTTTCTGTTTATATCCATATTTTGGTCAGTTATACGGAGCATTTCCAAGGCGTTTCTGGGATTTACTTTTACATGTAGTTGCTTGCTATTCTTTTCTAAAAGAAAATAAAAGGAGAATTGGTTGCACTGTTTTTGAAAAGTCTTCCGTTTTACATGCTATCCCGTTCGCTCCCCCTTTGGTATGACGGGTTTAGCCTTCTCTCAAATGGATCATGCATTTGCTTACTTCTCGAACCGGAATCGTACCTCATGATACCTGATAATATAAATGCAAAATAAATATAATTAATAGGCACTTTGTTCTTTTTCCTAGTAATCACTTTATTTTACCCCTCTCTTCTACATACATATGTTCTCTTCCACAGATCGGTGTAAGGGAAAGATGATGACTGACTCATGTTCTGGGCCCCTCCCCCTTGTTTCCTACCATCATTTCCATCTCCTTCGCTGTACATATGTGTCATGTAGCATATGCATAACATAAAACAATACTTTATGCACACATACAGCAGCCTTGCCGTTCCTTTGATGGCCAATGCAGCTTCAATGGATCCGGGGGTGGAAGCTTGTCTGCCTACGCAGCGTTCAATATTCAAGGGTTGATATTGTCCATTGTAAAATATACGGCTGTTTGCGGCGGGTTGAGCATTAATTATATTACTGTCCCACAAGAAACAGAGCCAAAAAGTCGTCCTTTGGACCTTTCTTTTTCTTTCTTCTTGTCGCATTCCTGGGTAGTGGTAGGTAATATTGAGATTTGAAGAAGGCATACCAAAGCAGAATAAAAGAAACGATAAAAGAGATACGAAAGCCCCAAGCCCCATCTTTATGTTCTATTTATAATATGGGGAAAAAGGAAAGAAAGGAAAAGAAAAACTATCCAGTAGTTGATCGCGAATGATAGACCAACGTTCATATTGTGATCCGCCCTTTTTTCTAGAAGCGCCAATCACACTACTAATAATAACCGACTTTATATAGATCGTTGAATGTAGTTTACCACGCAGCCACAAGACCTTCACTTCGACCTTCCCCGTGTCAAGAGAAGGTGTGGGAGGAACTGAAATAATAGCAATCATAGCGGACCGCGGCCAAAGCGTTGTTGCGCTCCGTGGCCTTTTGTTTTAGGACTTTAACCCTTTTTCGAGAAGATTTTCAAAGGCCGGGGCCAGCCTAGGTAGATAAATTAATTTAAAATATGAACAGGGATGGGATGCCGGGTGTATAATATAGATGACCTCTGGGGAATAACCCTGGCTGCCTTGCTTGGAAGTACAGTACATATATATATGGAAGAGTAGTTTATGAAAAATGACGTCTTCACTGAAATGCAACCTCGGAGAAATTGCGGACGTATTGTTATATTCTTTTTTCGTGCAACAAGAAGGGAAAATATGCGTGCCGCGTTTCTTCGAAATGTCGGTTTGTGTTGTCAAACAGTCAACCAACATCCATGGGGCACATGCCTCTTTTCCCCATCAGGTTTGTGATATAAGCTCGACACCGGTTGTTTCTTGTTTCCCTTTTCCCTCCCTGAAGTCTGAACACTGGGCCTATCGAATCCCCGCTGGTTATATGGCTTTGTTTCAAGAATCAGTGGGCGGGATGATATCAGATGATGATGATTGATTTAAAGAAAAAAACGGCTTGTGTTTCGGAGATCGCAGATCAGGATCAGGGTTGGTTGGATCTTGGATAACTCGATGGCCATCAGATGCGTGGTTCGGTTCCTATCTTAGTGTGTATCGATACCCAGGGAAACGATGCAACCCATGAAATCATTTTACTTTCATGAACTCTTTTCTCTTTTCCCAAGAAAGCAGAGGGAGAAGCAAGAGATATGCTCCACCAGCGTAACCACTGACCAGCGCAACGATTCGGCAGGGCCCGGCCACAGTTACATGGCCATGGGCGGAGGAGGTCTGGGTGATGGGTAGAGCTTATCGTGTTGCCGCTGGAGAGGGAAATAATATGGAAGAGTCGGATGAACGGTTGAGGCTTTTTTCTGCTTACCACTTTTCTCCTTCTCTTTCTTTCTCTGCAAAGCTGGTACGGGCGAGTGGCAGAATACTTGAAAAAAAAAAAAAAAAATATTAATAGCATTATGAGGTGTTCATGAGCCATGGCGGTGGGAGTTCGCGCCGCAAAGCACGGGAGAAAGGAAGAATGGATCACAGGCTCTTTCAGCCTATCCTGTGCATGTAACCACGGAGCAGCAGATATGGTCATTGGTCCAGGTCAGCAGCCAACACAAAGAAAGAAAAAAGAGAAAAAAAAAAGGCTGTCTCAACGTGGCAGTCAGGCTTGCATACCTGGTGGAGATGGGCGATTGTCATGCTTTTTTGGTATACAGGACAATTATTCTCCATATTCATCATGATCATTGATGCCTCACTACTCAGAGGTTCTCATGCTCAGCGCCAAAAAACGACGCCCAGACAACAGACACACAGCGGGATTCCCTGCCGTCAGTGGCTGGCCCAGCCCCTCGCATGGGTTAGTTTAGGTGGTTAGTGTTGGAACAGTTCACCAGGCACAAGATCAGGGGCAGATTGGCGGGGATGAGGCCTTCGCCAGCAGCCATCGGCCAGTGACGGCTGCCACTCGCTGCCAGTGCTGCTGCCAGAGTGTGCCAGAGTGACCTGGATAGGGCCATTATTGGCTGTTGTCCCTGCCAAGCCGCGGACTGGCGCTGTGGAGGTGTTTCGTGTGGGAACCTTGTACTATTATCACCCCCGTATGATAGTTAGTTAGTATGATAGTAGTTAACCGCCGTCTGCCCCTTTCAGTTTCACCGTCGGATCAGCAGCACACCACTGTCACTGTCATTTCTCCCTCCTCCCTCTCCCTCTCCCTCTCCCTCTCCCTCTCCCTCTGTTCCATCTTCCTCCTCCTCCTCCCCGTTCATCTGTTTCTGGTGGTGTCTCGCACTGTCCATTCCTCTCTCTCTCTCTCTCTTTGTTTGTTGTTCTTTTTTATGTGAATACTTCACTCCTTCTTATCATCCTCTTCTCCACATTCCTTCTAAACAGCCCCCCTCTTCTTCTGCGGTCGCGCGTCCTGGTCGTCGCTCCTTATCCCGACCATATCTCATCCTCATTCATCATACTATATCAATTCAATCCCCCGACTGCGCGCTTCGTGCGTCAGCGCCCAACCAACTTGCAGAGCAACTTCTTTCTTCCTTTTTTTCTTTCATCCTCCCGTTTCCTACGCCGTACATACCAGTCTGTGCCCTTTTGAAACCAGCTGTATCCATACCCATTGCGGAAACAAAACAGGGCACGGATAAATTGGTTATTTATCATCTTGAAACCGAAACGCGAAACTCGCTTGCGGCACTGCTTGGGGGCTTATTCCCCGCCCTGTCTCTTCGTCATTTTCGATTCACTTCTTTCTTCTTTGACCGACCGTTGTGAGTCGTGGGAATCACTTGGGCAGTCGGTTATCGTCAATCTAAAGGAAAGGGTGGAATCTATCGCTGTGCGCTCGTCTCGATAACCACATACATACAACACACCTGGGCATAACCCTTCGAGCCTATTCGAACAACACTGTCAAATCAAATCCAGAGACTCATACATGGCAGCAACAACAATGTCGAACTCACTGTCCAGGGCGTTAACAAAACGCCACCAGAAGCCGGTCGTGGTCTCTGCCCCCATGCCCTATCGCGAGGGCCAGCACAAATTCGCTTCAGGGACCATCAAAAGGAAGGAGATCTCTTTACCTGTACAATTGGTCTCGACTACAAACCCTCTCGCGTACAATGCTCCCGATCTACGGCAGTCGAAACAGTCTCAGCAACCTCATCAATCCCCAGATCTAAAGAAATCCATCGCCTCCCCCGCAAATTCCTCCTCTTCCTCCTTCCGATCAGCAGAAGACTCAGACGTCACAACAAACTCCTCTACCCATGGCTCCAGCACTCCCATCACATCCCCTGATATGTCAGCCGAGGAGGCCTCACCAATTGCTCCAGAACCAAACCATCTCTCTGGCTACTTTGACTCACCCAAGCGCTCCAAAACCCACCACTCTTCTCGATCCTCTGCATCCTCAAACTCTCATACCCCGTCTCTCCCTCATCGATCGCTCTGGCATACGAAGAAGTCGCATCAAGAATTGGCACGACAGCGATCGATATCCAAGGTCACCACACCACCACCAACTTCCCTTACACACTCCCATAACCATTCGAACGCCAGCACCAATACCCATACATCGCAATTAAGCCAAGAACGACTTAAGCAGGTCCCCGAGTCGACACCACATCCATTTGGCAAGGAGCTGGAGAAGGTCAATGAGGTTGCAGAGGAATTTGGAAGTGTGATGCGTGCTGCCTTTGCAGAGGAGGAAGATATTTTGGTGAAGAAGGGTCTACACAAGTTCGCGGTGGAAGACTATATTCTGGAGATTCAAGATCTATACCGGGCAATATTCGACGACTTGGGTACCGCTCCCACGGGCAATGCCTGGATATAACTTCGCCATTTGCACCAGAAAATGACTTTTTCTGTTACTCCAAGTTTCCTCTCTGATCACGATTGATATTGTTGTTACGGCTTTTACGGTTCTGAGCGTCCACTCGTTTACTTTTCTTTTTCAAACCTTGCTTGATTCCCCCCTTGCATCTTGTCGGATCGATTTACTTTGTTCATCTCTTTTTTACTTTCAATTTCCCTTTGCTTTAAAGGTTAAGGTATGTGGTTGGTTGGCTGGTTGTTTTTTTCTTCTTTTTCTTTCATGATATCCAACACTTCAATTCTCCTGTATCAATTTTCTTCCACATGATTTGTTTACTTTCTTTGTTTCCTCGGATCTGAAACTGGTTGGGCGGGATACTACTTGGGAGGTATACGGGTTAAAACATGGGCTTTCTATTTGTGATTTTCTTTCTAAGACTACACTTCATGCAGCTCACTCACTGTCTGCACGTCCTGCTGAACCTAGTGTTTGGCGGTTTCGAACCATGTTACTCTTTTATGAGTTTGAACAGTTGCTTTGATTTTATCCAAAAAATAAAACTGTTATGGATCTTCTTTTCTCAGCTATTCTTGCTTTCTCTTCATAACTATCAAAACACTCTTTTACCTGGTGAACTGTGTATGCTTTTTTTATATTCAGCGGTACATTTGAAGCGCCGTTGATCTCATTTGCTGTTCGCTACATGTACATATTTTCTGTACTGGTATGGTTGACAAGGCCAGAAAAGTGAAAAAGGGTATTGGGAAATTTGTATACCATTCTTGCTCTCTTTCCATGCTTGATATCCATCTATGTTGCTGGAAAGAAGTTAGTCTTACTGCTTTTTCTACCTGGAGAAATTTTGGTCGTCGCGGACGAAAAATCGCCTCTTGGCTTCCCTGCGCTGACGAAGGCCGCGCGCGCCGCCTTTGCCCGCCAGATCGCTCACGTAGATGTTCGTCCTGCTCCCCCAGGTGCTCGTGCATCCCCTTCACGCTCTCCTCCGCTCTCCCCCTTCTGCTCGCTTCTGCTCTTGATGGTGCTCCTGCCTCCAGCCTCGAGGACCTGATCAATAAGGTTGTTGTCAACTTTAGACAAGATGACTCCTGTCGGCCTCTCTGCCCCGTGAGAGGAGGCCCCCCCCCGGCCTGGGATCCAGTGATTATATACGGGACCAGTGTCCCTGGAAGATCCAGGTTGTTTCTCTGTCCTGTTTCCATTCTTTTTCTCTCTCTAAGCCAAGGTTCTATTTGTTCTATGCATGGGCTGTATTGTTAGCTCAGCTCCTGTGCTCCATAACTTTGTCTTTTCTATCAATCTAATAGGGGGTGTCAATCAGCCTGCTTTTGCAGTACGTCTTCTCTGCGCTCTGCATAATGCCCGCCAAGATAGACACCAAAAGCCTTCCCCCGACCAGTGAGTCCAGGATGGGGTTCAGGCAAGAACTGGGAAGGGATTGATGGCAAGAAGGTCACAAGTAGAATTTGATCCCTCACATCGAAGCCAATTAATTATAAGAAGGCGTTCAAGCTCTTTGAGGAGCGAGTGATCTGCGGTGGTTATACTCACTTTTTTTGCACCCAGGTTACTGCAGACTCCGTGGGGAGAGTGACCCTGTTGCGTCGGCTTACGACATGGAGACGCTGAAAGATTTGGTCAACAAAGTGACATGGGCAATTACTGGCATGGACGATGAAGAAGAGCTCGATGATTCTGGCAATGAGGAAGAGCATGCCAGTGCTGCTGTCTGCAGTAAAGAGCATGATGACGGTGGTGTTCCTGCCGAGGGTAGTGTGGTCCCACGTGTGAAAGCGGTTCACAGTTTATGTCCATTGCGAGCATGACAGCATCCCACGCGATATAACAGGCTCAGTCACCAACGTAGTTACATGTATGCTATGGGAGGATATGCTGTCACAACCAGTGTCGGCACCGCTCACGCTAACTTCTTGACGGCAGTACCTTTATAAGACGGTGCTCCCAAGGCGCGGCGCCGAAAAGGTACAAGAGGAAGAGAAGGCATGCGACAAAATACCATACCATTCACATGGGACGACAGCTCTGGAAAAGCAGATTGGCACAAGTTTGAAATTCCGGGTGGGCGAGTGCGCCTGTGGGACCAGATGCTGGGCTATGCGTATAGTTCATCAAGGGTGAGTAAGGTTCTTGAGTCGACCGCACGTCCGAAGTCCGGTCGAGGGGACCACTGCAAGGTATGTCGGTGAAGGATAGATTGAGTGTGGTCAGGTCGGGTCAGCATACTGAGACCTGCGCCACTATAGAATGTCAAATTTGGAGTCATTCGGAACCAGCTGGGACGTGCGGAGCTCGCCCTGTTGTTTGCGGTGGATGCGAAAAACAACACATGGAATCCCCTGAAACAGTGAGATTGGTCCTGTCCCGCGTCTATCTCAGATGACTTGCTTACCAGCGCGATGTCTTCATCCGTCAGGCCAGAACACTTGTTGTATGAGGGTTTCGAGGAGAGGCTATATCCCATGAGCTTTCGAAAACCATAATATCCAAATAGTGAAACATACACCTGTAACGCTCTCGCAACCCTCTGAGAAAAGTAAAAACAATCAAGAGCGCATTGTACATTATCATGATGAAGGGAGATTCCTTGCCTTTAAACACTACTGACCTCATTATCAGGGCTTAAAGTTAGACACGATCACCCCACAATCATCGCTACCAGTAGCCATAACCGAATCTGTTAACGCAACACATGTTACCGGCGCTGTATGACCGGTCATGGTTCTCACACAGTCACCTGTAACGACATCCCATACCTTAGCTATGGAATCTCCCGCACCGGATACAGCACGCAGGCTATCCACTGCAAGAGCCCATACGCCCTTAGCATGACCGAAGCTAACCCTCACGCAGGCACCAGACGCAGTGTTCCAGAGACGAAGCGTGTCATCAAGACTTGCGCTTATGGCATATAGAGGCAGCAAGGGTCGCTCAGGATGAGTTAAAAAGCCCTTACCATAGCTTACTCCGGTTCCCTCCACGGCTCTATCACAGGTAGTCACGAGGGTGCTATCTGCGAGGCTCAGTTCTAGTGAGTGTTCAATCTGTGGTGATATAAATGCAACTTGTTGAACCTGTCCGCAGTGGGCTTCAAAAGTCCTAATGCATTGCCGTGTATCGAGATCCCAAAGCTGTAAAGTGAAATCATCTGAGGCAGAGATAAGAGTACGTGAAGTCATGTCGAATTTGACCGAGTTAACACTGTCTGTGTGGCCTCTGAGTGTAAAGGCCACCTTATTTTCAAAATTCCACACTTTTATGGTTTCATCCATCGCGCCAGATGCTAGAATATTTCCAGCAATATCTAGCCCAATAATGCCATCATCATGGCCAGAAAAAGTGAGAACGCACTTTCCAGTTTGCCAATTCCAGATTTTGATGGTGTGGTCTAAGCTACCACTGATAATCTTGTGACCATCAAATTGTAGAGCGCGAATATCAGCGGTATGGCCTTTAAAGGTTTGAATGAGCTCTCTGGAATCCAGGTTCCATAGTTTAACTGTATCATCATAGGATCCAGTGGCGAGATAATTGTTATGAATCTGCAGGCACATGACGCTGTCATTGTGACCTTCAAGTACTATTGTCTTATATCTTCCATGCTTCCAATTGAGTTCTAGCATGAACCGCTCCCTGTAAACCTCTTTCCAAGGCTGAGTTTGTCGAGGATAGCATGGTGGATTGAGTTCGACAGCGTGGTGATGCAGTACGCGCTGTCTCTTGACAGGAGGAGGGCTGGCTGAAGAGCTGCGGCTGGGGGAAACATCTGCCTTCGTCTCCCAGTCATATTCTTTTCTAACTGGATTCCAATATTCGAGCGAGGACTCGCTGAGGTCGGGATTCTGGGACTGGACCAAGCGCCCTTGCCGTTGCAATAAAGGAAGACTCCACCCGCATTTTGAGCATTTCGTGTTGATGTGCTGCTCGCACATCCGATGCCATATAACATCGTCATCGGCCAGTTTTCTCCAGAGATGGCTAACCTGGGTGACCCTACATAGGGTTGTCATATTGAGATACTGGAGGATGCGGTACAATAGCTCCATGGGCAAAACAGCGAAAAAATTTATTCTGATAAGCGCCTTGATAGATGTGGATATGTATGATAACTGCGAGGAACAGCACCTTGCAAGTATTCCGTCAATCAAAACTCGACGCTCTTTGTCTGGGAAATTCGAGAATGAGGCCCAAGTTGAGGTGATCATTTCTTGACTTTTGGGGGAATGGGTTTCTAGTTTCCTGTATGGAAGTTAGCTATCATAAATAAAAGTTCATAACAAGGGGGATAAATTCACATTTTGTAGTCCTTGTACTAAGGCTTCGTCGGCAAGCCTCTGGTATGGTAGATAGCAGCTAGGACGATTAGAGATCCCCACGATAGCAGGGTTCTGACAAGACGTGGGCGGAAGTGAACTCATGCCCATTTGGTTTCACTTCCAAGACAAAAGTCACCAGATTATATGCAACAAAAAAAAGGTTCTGAAGGCTGGAGTAGTCTTTTTGTGAAAGATGTAAGATGTTGTGGCCGCTTTCCCCTATGATCAAGACTTCCGCAAGTAATTAACGTAATCACCCACCCAACGACCACCATAATCGGCCTCAAAGCAGTGGTTATTTTCAACGATAATTCAACAACGCAATAAGGTTTTTGTATTAAATATTAAACATTATAACTACAGGCGGAGTAGACCATATAAAAATGTATGACTAATTCAGAAAGTGTTTGTTGGGCTTGATAATACGCCCGGATCGTGAAACCCGTGATTTGGAAGCAGTTGAACTGCCAGCAGTCATTGTAGCCACAACAGTTGAAGAACTCACTGTTACTGGCACTTCCATCTCATTTGAGGTCTGATTACC